>CABHPR010143756.1:0-28190 GCA_902168415.1 Peromyscus melanophrys | reverse complement strand
TGGCCTTGTCGGAAGAGATTTTTGGCTTTGAGGTCTCAAAAGCCCATGCCAGGTCCAGTGTGTCTCTCTGCCTGCTGCCTGTGGATCATGTTGTAAAGTTCTTAGTTTCTGCTCCACTTCATGTCTGCTGCCTGCCACTATGCTCCCCACCATATTGATAATAGACTAGCCCTCTGAAACTATAAGCAAGCAATTGGGTCTGCCTTGGGCTTCTGAAAACCTCAAAGCCTATCCACAGTGACATACTTCTTCCAATAAGGCCACACCTCCTAATCCTTTCAAATAGTGACACTCCCTAGTGACCAAGCATTCAAATCTATGAGCCTATGGGGGCCATTCTTATGCAAACATCCACAGAAACTAATACCTTTTGGGATCTGTATGACCAAAACTCTTGAGGGCATTACCATTTCCTTATTTCACACTCTGACCCAGAGGCAAAAGACCAATCTAATGGGCTCCTTACACACATCTCCTCCCACAGAACTGCCTTTATTTAATTTTCTACACTGAAAGATGGAAGTCAAAGATGGATAGGATTCTACAAAAGTCTTGTTAAGTGCTATGGGATAAATACTATCCTCACCATTCATACTTAATGAGATTATCTGACAGATGTATATGGACTAAGGGATTTATCAAAAGGCTTCCAAACCAGCAAATATGAACAAATGAGAGATTTCTTCAAATTATTCTTTTGTTTCTTTCATTCCCACACTGTTCTATGGTGTTCCTCCTGCATCCTAGGTCCTATGGTAAAGATATTCATCTCACGTGTTCTCACAGACCATGGAAGTAGTTTTCTCCCAGGGATCAATAAGTCTGTTCAAATGCAAACATCTGTATATGCAGCAGACCTTTTGAATTTCATAGCATCTTTTCTTTTGTGAGATAATGTGATAATAAACAGTTATTAGGGATTTTTAATAGAACAAATTAGAGAAGAGAAAAGGAAAATCAACTTAAGTGACTTCCTCTTCTAATACACTTTCAACCTGCACTTATATAAAAATAGTCAACACAAAATCTAGTTTATCAGAGATTTAGGTCATAAGATAGCTATTCACATATTTGGCAATACTGTGAGTCAAGTTCACATCTGGTAAATGGAATCACTCAATGCAATAGATTGCATGCAACATGGTGAAAATTCTGCATCTGTCATTCATCTTTGCTTTTCATTATTGACTCTGTAACTTCTCAGAAGATGTAGCCTGGAGCTAGAGTGGTGTCTCAGTGATCAAGTGCTCTTGCTGCTCCTGCAGAGGGCTCAAGTTCAGTGCCCAGCACCCACATGGTGGCTCACAACCATCTGTAGCTACTGTTTCAGGGCATCCTCTTCTGACTTCCATAGGCACTAGGCATGCATGTGGAACACGGGCATACATGCAGACATTCACATATACACAAAAAATAAAATTAAATAAATGCAAAAACAATGATAAAGCCTATTTTGTGCTATGTAAATCCAGATGGCTCCAGGACTTGTGTCACACAGAGCAGGCTGGGTGGAAAGTTGTGCCATGTCCAAGTCTAGGTCATGTGGCCTTGTATGCTTTCAGTCTATCCCCCTAGGACCTTGTTGAAACACCATGAAAGGTCATAGGGCTGGAGGTGAGTACTCCAAAACCAGGCCAGTCTCCACAGGATCTAGTCTGTGACTACAAACTCATGAGAGGCCCCAGGTAAAATAACCAGAATCAAGCCTGTATCTGTAGAATTGCCTATAAGCTCCCCTTAAGTGTTATGTGGAGCTAATGAGTTTTCAATGCTTCATTGCTCAGGAAAATCTCACTGATATAAGAGATAAGATTAATGTTGTTTATTGGTATATCCATCCCAATGGATGTGCAGCACACACATGCACACAGAGATGGGGACAGGGAGAAAAAGAGGCAATAGACACACACAGATAGAGATAGATGGATGGATGGATGGATGGATGGATAGATAGATAGAGACAGAGACAGAGACAGAGACAGATAGATAGATAGACAGAGATAGATAGATCTTAACTGAGCTGTGCTTAGAAGTCCCCTCTGTAGTCCGTGATAAATAAGTCCCTTGCTCCTTCAGAAACCTGCCAGTGACTATTAGTGCTGCTGTGGGGAGCACATTTGATGATCTACCCTCCACCCTTCTCATCCTTCCACCAGCCATCATTGTGATCAGAAGGCCACAGGACCCAGACCCCCATCTTTAGCATCCATTTTCCTTCTGAGAAAGAATGAAGTTAACTTATACCAAATGGCTCTGTCGGTACAGAAGAGAGAAATGAAGCCTGCCTTTGAGACTGCAGACACCGCTGTCTGGACTTTTCATTTCATGTTCTCATCCCTAATTAGCTGTTTGGAACAGATTGTTTGCAATAAGCTCCCGAAAATTGAGTATGATTTACTCAAGGCAAACAAGGTTTGGTTGTTAACCTTTGAGTATTTAATGAGGCTACATCTTAAGGATGAACAACAGTAAACAAGCAGCCTTGTCAATAAGAATCAAGCCTGTACCTGAGTCCAGCTTTACACTAAAGGCCAGTCTTAGGAGAAAAATAGCTTGTGCAGCATGAAGTGACAGTGGAGGAGTATTCTGGAAGAGCGTCACCTGAACTTCAGGTTTGGGATATTTGTTGTCTAAAGACCAATGTAAAGCAAGTGGCGTTTCCATTCTCCTGCAGAAGGTAATGAAAAATGGTAAGCTGAAGAAACACAAGAATAAGGTTTCTGACCTTGAAACATGAGTGCCTTCTTTGAGAATTGTGACTTCTAAAGATTTAGATTGAAACATGCCGTTAATAAAAATGGGTGATGGGGTGGCAAGTGAGAGTTGATTCAGGTGCTTGTGCATGTGGGTGGACTCTTGCATTCTGAATCAAAGGAAGAACCCTTAGCCACTCCAACCTTGGCCACTCTTCATCTCACACTGAGCTCTGCATGGGCACAGGGTTTCCCACACCTTGCAGACTCTGTTTTGTGTGGCTATATGTCCACTTTTTTGCCGCTATGGTGTCTTCTCTGCCTGGAATGACTCTCTTGATGCCATCACCTGGCACATTTCTATTGTTCTTTAGATTCCCAGCCGATTTACCTCCTAACCAAGCTAGAGAGAACCCTCTGTTCAGGAGCTCTTCTTAGATATACTCTCTATCTAGATTTCTCCATGGAGCTTGAGGTACTATGAGGCAGAATTGATATTTCTTTTCTTTGAAATCTAAAATCATGACTGTAAATTAAAATGAGGAATTGGGGTATTGGCACCCTATGAATCTGAGGATGTGTGTGTGTGTGTGTGTGTGTGTGTGTGTGTGTGTGTGTGTGTGTGTGTGCCAGAGCCTAGAAATTTGCACAGAAAGTATTTAGGCACTGATGTATGAGGATCAGAAAGATGATAGCTCTTAGGACATTTTTGGATGCTGATTACAAATTTAGTTTCCATGTTATTATTGGCTGACAGAGTGAGATTTTAGATTGGCTGAAAAGGCAATTGTTATTTCCCTTCTGCCCTAATACCTCTTCATATTGTGATTTTTAAGCTTCTCCCAACAAAACATCAAACCTGCCTTCACTCTTTTAATTACAACTGACCCCTGATCTTTTTGGGTCAACAGTACTTAAGAGAAGTCATGCTATCCCAGGCCCCAACTTAAAGACCCCTTGAATCCTTTTGCTTGTCTCTTGGGACATCACTGGGATAGTCTATGGGACATTTTGAGCCAGCATACTGGAAGAGGAGAGGGCATGTACAAGCAAAGAGTCTTGCCTGGGACCAATTGAGCCTAGCTTGATCAAGCTGCTGATCACATGTGCCTAAACAAGTACAGAAGGCATCAGAGATACCATCCAGCCGAATTAAGCCCAAATTGTTTATTCATTGAGTTTTAAAATAAGCAAACATTGTTTTAAGACATCATATTTGGAGATGACTCATGTTTATAAAAAACTAACTGATGTAAGTACAAAAACATTGATATGGTCCTACTATGGGTTGGTCCTGAAGGCGTTTCTTCTTAACTTTTAGGTCCTGAAGGCTTAACTTCTTAACTATTAAAACAACCCCTTTATCCTATCCTCCTTTATCTCTGATTTTCTCTCTTCTTATTTTTGTTCTCAGAGGATATTTTGTCATTTAAATTCTTCTACCATTTCTTTCTGTAGCTTTCAGTTTAATTTTTTTTATTAAATTTCAAATTATTGATTTTTTCTATGTGTACATTGTCATTGAAGGCTTCAGATTAATAAGAACACAGTAGACAGATAATGTGATACACCTTCTCCAATAAAGCCATACCTACTAATCATTCCTAAACAGTTCTACCAACTTTGGACAAGGCATTTAAATATATGAATCTATGGGGGCCATTCTCATGCAAACCACTGCACCTTCGATTAATAATTCCATTGATAGTATTTGGAAAATACACTTTTTATTATTTCAGCATTGTGAAGTTATTGAAATTATTTCATGACTTATGGTATATCCTGTGTATGGTATATCATGGAGAATGTTTCATGAGTGCCTGAGGACCAATATCCTGCTGTTGTTGAGGGGAATGTTTTACAAGTGTTAGGTCTGATGAAGTATGATATAATGCAAAATCTGTATCTTATAATAATAATTCTTATTTTTTCTATCTGGAGGTTGTATTGATTATTAAAAGCAGGGACATAAAGTCTCTAAATATTACTTTAGATTTGTCTATTACTCCTTCAGCTCTCCCCGTTTAAGTGTCATACTTTGGGGTTCTTTTGATTGGTGCATGTATGCTTGAAAATTGTCCCATTTTCTTAATAAGTTGAGCCTTTTAGCAACATCGAGTGTATCTTTTGAGGTGATTTTGACCTAGTCTATTCTTATCTGACTTTGGTACAGCCATCCTTACTCTCTTAAATCTTTTCTGTTTTCACTTTCAACACATTTTTGACTTTGTTCTAAAAAATGCTTCCTGTAGGCAACTCATAGATGTATATTTTAAAAAGCCATCTCACCAGTTTCTACCTTTTGTTTAGTGAGTTTAACATATTTCTTTTAAAAATAATTGCTGTCAAGAAAAAACATCCTCCATCTTTCTGTTTGTTTTTCTATTTCTAGCAACAATTTCCCCCATTTTCCTTCTCTGCTTTCCCTAAGTTTAGTTATATCTATGAAATTGTTTTGAATCTACCCTCTTCTTCTTTGCTATAAATTTTGCAATACATTTTTTGTTTATGCTAATCAAGGGAGTTATGTTTCCTGTCCTATGCTTATAATAATCTAATTTGAATGACACCAATTTAACTTCATTAGCATGCAAAAACATGGGACCTGTCTAGCTCTACCCTCTCCCTTGTTATGTTGTTATGTCAAAAACAAATCCAAACACAGACTGTGCATTTTGTGTCCAATAATATTATAAATCATTATTTTATGTATTTGTCTTTAAAATGTGCTAGGGACTAAAAATGGAACCAAAGTATAACGGTACTTGATTTTAAAGAATTTTATTTTTAATTTTAAAAATTGTGTGTGGGGGGGGAATTTGTGCATGTGAGTGCAGCACCCACAGAGGTCAGAAGAGGGCGTTAGAGCCCTTGGAGTTGTATTTTCAGATGGTTGTGGGCTGTCCCATTTGAATGCTGGGAACTGAATATGGTTTTCTGTAATGGTCTCCATGTGTTGCTGAGATGTTTCTTTGGTGAGGGTTGAGAACATCACTTATCTGTGGATACAAAGATAAATATTTAGATTATAGTTAGGAATTATGCTGACTTAGTAAAGTGTCAGCTAGAAGTTCCTCTCTAGGATCCATGGAAAACTCATTTAAACTTATGGAGGCTCCTCCGTATTCAGGTGTCATTTTGTTCTGGCTACTTCCAGGCATCTCTGCTTGATTTTGCTTTTCACATTCTGATTTAAGTATACCTTGGTTTTGGTCTATGATATTATCATATGTTGAGTACCTTTAATTTGCAGATCCATGTCCTTTATCAAACTTGAGAAGTTTATAGACATTACTGCAAATATTCTGAGTCTTTCTTTTTCCATTATGAATCTCCAAGTTGCATATGTTAAGTTTCATTATTTTTCACTTTTGATCTTCAGATTTGATCATGCCAGTTTTTTGCCTTTTGACTTATACTTCTGTCTTATTTTTAAATAATAATTTTATTTATTTTGAGAATTTTATATGTGCACAATGAAATGTGGTTATACCTTTCATCATACTCCCTACAAATACCCCCAAACCTCCCCAATAAGGCACCCTCCAATATGAATATCCTTAAAAAATATAACCCAACAGGTACAATTAATGCTGCTTATACAGTTAAGGATGTGGGGGCTATCAAATGGAGAATGGGAAAACTCCCAGTGACCACACACTCAAAAAGAATGATTCTCCCTCTCCAACAGTCATCAACAGCCTATCGATCCCCAGGAAAAGATGGCCCTGGAGAGCACCTCCCCAGTCCATGCTGGAATGTTTACTGCTGTGATCTTGTATAGATCTTGTGCAGTGAACCTCTGCTGCTCTGAGATAATTCACACAGCAGCCAAGAGGAGTTGGGAACATTGCGTTTCACAGCTCCCCTCCCCCCATCCTCCAGCTCTTGCATTTGTTCTGCCTCTTTTTCTGCTACATTCCCTGAGCCCTGGCAGAGGTGATAGGGGTTGATAAAGATTTTAATTCCCCTTTCCTGATTCTTGATGCTCATTCTAACTTGTTAATCTCTCATTTCAAGTGTGTTTTCAGTTCCAGGGTTCTTTTCTTCCTTTGTATTTTTAGTCTCTTTACAAACATTCTCATTTATCCAGGCATTATTTCCTGCTCTGACTTAGTTTTTTGCACACATTTAAGACACTTCATACAGTCTTCATTTGCTATATCGGTCGGTCTCTTGGTTCTTAATCAGTTCTTACCCTGTTAAGACTGGTCCTTCAATGAGTCATAGTCTTTGCTTCTTTGTATTTCTGCTGCTTTTTGTGCTTTTAACTGGACATTTGAACATTGTAATGTTGTAGCTTTAGAAGTCTCAGGTTACTTCTCCAAAATCTTGCTGTTTGGGGATTTGGGGTGGCTTAAGTCTTTCCTTTGTTATTTTTTGACTTCATCACAATGTTTCTCACTGTTACAGATTGTGCATGCTGCACAAGTACTCAGCAACTGAGCTAAAGTATTGTACAACTGAGCTAAAGTACTCAGCAACTGTGCTATGTTTCCAGCTCTACAAAATTATCATTACAGGGACAAGAGATCACTGATGACTCTTTCTTAACCTAGTTTTAGAATTTGACAGAGACAATCCTGAACATGAGAGTGTAAGCAAAGTAAAACACTTCTCCAAGTCCTTTTGTATCAGCTCCTTGCCAGAACATTCTTTCAGCATTATTTAAGCTTGCTTGTGCATTAGCTAGAGGTGAGAACTTTGAGTCTTTAAAGTCTTTATTGATTATGTGAGATTGGGTAAAGTTATCTCATGATCTTGGGTGGTCTTCATGGTTTTAAGCTTTCAGAACCACCTCTTCCATGTGACATCATTCTTACCTTTCCATCCATTCCACTGCTGGGTTGCTCACAAGCTTCACGATGTTTACAAGCAATGTCTACCACTTGTCCTTCCAGAGTGAAACACATAGCAGCTGAATAAAGACATCTGTGACTGGCCAGGCAAATAGGCTATCTCCCAGGCAAGTTCTAACACATGCTCAACCACGGATGAGTAAGGGATGACTTGCTGTCTCAGGAAGCATGTCCCAAGGCTCCACACTAGGACTGTGAGCTGCAGTCTTGGAGGCTGCTGCAGAGCTAGGGAGTGAGTTGGGGGAGAGAATATGAAGACACTACAGAACTTTCTTAGCATTTTAGACTGGCCTTGGACTTTTTTCAGCACTTAATGTGCTATTGTAAGCTCCCAGCTGCATTCTACAGTTATAACACATTCAGTGTTGATATTTTCTGATTGACTTCCATGTTTCTATGGAGAACTAGGAGCTTGAGCTTCCTGCCCTAACATTCATCAGTGATGCTACGGGGGCCATTTCCCCTTTATTGTGTAATCATTGTTATTCTATGGAGTTAAGAAAAAAATAATGGTTTTCACTTCGATTTGTCTGTTATATGTCTCTTCTTACATTTTTTTTAGGCACTTTGATGGATTTTTAAAATGTCTTACTGATTTGTAGGATTTTTTTCGGGTTGTTTTCATTTAACTTACTTGTTATGTATGTTACAAGGACTTTCTCCCATCTACTAATTCATTTTAACACTACGCCAGAAAGAATGGTATGTTTTTTTGTAGCTGATCAAGAACAGCCTGCTTTATAGCATTGGGGGTTTGTGCTTTGTTAAAAAGAACTTTCTCCTAAATATTTTCCAACATGCATCTAATTTTTGAGTAGTTGCTTATTAAAAAGTGCTTATTATTAAATAACTAGTGTTTATATAATTGAGGTATTTGATTAAATTGCTTTAATGTCTCTATTTTTTATTTTGCTTTGTCTTCAGTTTTTTTCCTTTTGTTTCTGCTTTTGTTCTTCCTGGATTCTACTGTTGTTTACCAGGAATGGCTTGCTTCTTCACCATGGACACGCTTACCTTGTGACATATTGGAGGGGCTCGTATGGACAGGAGCATGTGCTCTGCCTTTTCTGGATTTCACCACCACTTTGCCATTTCTTGGCTGTAGTCAGAAGTCTTCCTGTGCTCTCCCAGCACCAAGGTCCCACAGCAACTTATAAAACTCCTGTGTCCTGCCTGGTCCTGCAACCTCTCAGACCCAAGCAAACACACAGAGACTTATATTAATTAAAACTGCTCAGCCATTAGCTCAGGCTTACCACTGACTAGCTCTTGCACTTAAACTCAGCCCATTTCTGTTAATCTATATGTTGCCACATTTTCTGTGGCTTTACCTGTGTGCCATTACATGCTGCTCCTTGGACAGTGGGCTGACATCTCCTGACTCAGCCTTCCTCTTCCCAGAATTCTCCTTGTCGCTTATTCTGCCTATACTTCCTGCCTGGCTACTGGCCAATCAGTGTTTTATTAAACCAGTGTACAAAAGCATTACCCCACAGCACTTGGCCTCTTTTTACACATGTCCTAATGGTTTCTCTCACCATAGTACAAAAGTGGTGCTAATGTAACTCCACAAAGAATCTCTGTGAGAGTCGCTGGTGTTTGATGGATTGTATCCAGCTTCTTGTATCCTTCCCCTTTGATTTGGAGAACAGCAGACACATCCCTCCTCATGCGGCTCTTCTCTGCCTTGTGTACTGTGATCTGTAGTGTCCCATTACGCTGGATCTTTCTGTACTCCTCTCATGGACTTTTCATGTTTGATTCACTGAAGAGAATATTTCTTGTTTATCACTAATGATATAATTTTGTTTTCTCTGACAGAATTTTTTATGTCTTCCCCTGAGAAGGAAAAAGATATGGGCATGTGCTGTCAGAATGCTATGCTGATCTAATTTACTATGTACGTTTTTATTCTTACCACTCATTTTTATAATAGGATTTGAAGCTCCTTCAAAGATTGCAGTTGATAAAATATGATAAAAAGTACTTGAGGGAATGGGTAAATACAAATGAGTAAAAATGAAAGGAAAACAGCAAGAATTTAGTTTGGTACCCATGAGAATTCAGGGCTTTGCCAGACTTGGGGCTTAGACTTGATGAGAGACAGAAAAAGAGATTAAGGTCACCCTGGAAGCTGACCTTCCACAACTGAGGTGTGATTGATGGGGTCGGTTTGTGTGGAGTGAGTTTTCCTGAGAGATGTATACAAAGCTCTATTCACTCCAGATATGGTGCTCATTACAAATCATAACACAACTCCAGCATAATCTGATTTGGTGAACAAGCTGAGTTTATTGGCATTAATTACAGGACGATGGGTGATGCAAAGGCAGCTGAACCTCTGAGAAGTCCACCTAATGTGGGTAATGATTCATGGAAGTTTTGTGCCTAGTGCTCCCTGCCCATCTTGTAGGCAGGTCCATCAGTGTGTCTCAGCCTAGCAGTGATCTACTGCTATACAACCAAGGAGATGCTCCTTGTCAATCTTGTAGTTTTCTGAGCTCCCTTAGCCTTTGAGTTTCCTTAGCTTACTGAGTCTTACTCATCTCCCTAATTCCTAAAGTAGTATTTCAATTTAGAGGGAATATCTGCACAGGATTGTTGAATACTGAGCAGAACCTGAGTGATAGTCTTAGAGTTTTTGGAATAATATAAATATCCTACAAGAGTGGTGATTATTATAGCAAGAGCTTTATCTCACAAGGATGGAGTCATTGATAGCAGGTGTCCCAAAGGAGACTTTGGGAATCAATAGAAGTTTCTCTTCCAACTAAGAGTATGCAATGAGGTCTTTTATATCACCATATACTCTGCTGGCAAATAACATGCATGGCCATAATTGTGCAGGCATCTGTCAGTGTAGACACACTTGTCTCACAATGAGTACAGATAAACCTTTTGACATAAACCTGTTTGCCCTTTACAATAATAGATATGCTGAAAACATGTACCTTGCTTTCCTCAGATGAATTATGTGGTAGTTTGAAAGAAAACGCCCCCCAAAGGGAGTGACACTATTAGGAGATGTGGCCTTGTTGGAGGAAGTGTATCACTGTGGAGGCAGGCTTTGAGGTCTCATATATGCTTAAGCCATGCCCACTGTCTCAGTTCACTTCATTTTGCCTTTGGATCAAGATGTAGAATTCTCAGCTCTCTCTCAGCACCATGTCTACCTGTACACTGCCATATGCCCAGCTGCAATGTCCCACCATGATGATAGGGGACTAAACCACTAAATCTATAAGCTGCCACCTCAATTTAATGTTTCCTTTATAAGACTTGCTGTGGTCATGGTGTCTCTTCACAGCAATCAAAATCCTAATTAAGACAAACTCTATGATCAAAAAGATAAGACTTATTTTAAATACATAGGTATGGGTTGGTCCTGTTCTCAGCAATGGCCAGGGAAGCTTCTACATGCAGTAGACAGCAGGAGGTACAGGGATATACAACTGCTCTGAATATTAATAATTACTGACTGTTCGTGGCTAAATCTTAAATTAGACATTTATACCAACCCCATACCTCATGGCTCAGGGCACATCCCTGAAGGAGGGAACAAGAGAATTCAAGACGCACAGGATGAAGAGGAGTATTGGGGGACACTGTCTTCTGGATGTGACATGACCATTGCACTCATGGTCTTACTCGTTACCTCCACAAGAGCTGCATAGGCTCAAGCCAACAAGATCAACCTTCCAGCAGGCACCTCTCATCAGAAGCAGTGGGTTACATGTATACACATAAGGAGAGCACAAGAAGGTGGGAAGAAGATGTGTTGGTGGATGTCTGGCATAGTCGGGGAACTTGGACATGGATATGATCAACATATTTTGTACATTCATGAAGTTGTCAATGAATAAATGAAAGCTTTCCAAAATAAATCAATAGGCAGGAAATGAATAATTTGGAGGTTGATACTTTCTGGTTTATACGCACGCTTCCACTTTGCAGCTGCTCTATGGTGAAGATTCTTACATGACTTTTATTTTAGTTCTGAATCACACCTGCCATTTCTAGCACGTTTAGCCTCTCATTCCATGTCGATAATCCTATTGATTGTATCTGACAGATAACATTTGTTTACACATTGTATTCTATGTTCTCTAAGAGAAGGAAATGTATTCAGATTTCCTTCAGGTGATCTGGACAGAGGCCTGATTTTTACAGTTTATTTTTTATGTCTGAGTGTTTTGCCTGCATGTATGTCGGTGCATCACACGCACACAATGCCTGTAGGGACCAGAAGAGGGTGTCAGATCCTCTGAAACTGGGCAATAGGTGTTGTGAGCTGCCATGTGGGCACTGGAAACCAAACCTGGGTCCTTTGCAAGAGCAGCCAGTGCTCTTAACCACGGAGCCATCCCTCCAGCCATGGGCAGGACTTTAATGACACCTGTGGTGAGGGATTTTCTTGCTAGATAATGACTGCTGATCACATCATCTTCCATTAACACCATAGTGAGATCATCCAGATGATTTTCTTTGCCCCAAGGCTTTTGACCAGGCCTCTTATGCAAGCAGTTGAATTTAGTTGGGCATAAGCACTAGAGGGCTGGGTGATAAAGACAGAACAGCGGAAACTCCACGAAGAACCTTAGAAAGGCGTGGGAAAATGCCACTATCAACTAAGGGATTAAACGACCCTTTGATTTGGAGTCATCAGTTGTAATTGGAGCTCTTTAGTTAGCCCCAGTATCACCCCTGAAAATGGAATTATTCTTTTATTTATTCATCTACAGGAGCAAGTGAAAGGAGAGGCTAATGTTTCCTTTAATGAGGTTAAGAAGAGTTAAGGGGGAAAATAGAGGCTAAATGAAACCTTTGAAGTGGCTAATAACATAGATGTAATTCTGACCGTATTCCTGTTCATTTATAGTGATATTAACCCTGTTCAATCTTCAGTCTATTTTCAAGTGTGGCTGCGTGTTTTCAGGACTCGGTAGCTTTATCACTTATTATTTTCCCCCAAGTTCTAATCCACATCATATCCCTGAGTTCTTTCTCAGTAAATGTCTATTCTGTTCTTGGCTTCTATAAATCCCACCACAGAATTGGGTTTGCGACAGAAACTGCTTGAAGGAAGAAATGAGCTCAAAACTTGATTTAAGTTTCCTCAGGTAAAAACAAGGTTTTTTTGTTTGTTTGTTTTTCTTCCATAAAGACCTGTGTTGAGCAGGTGCCCACTCTTAAAGAAAGTAATTTGGACTTGAAAGTAATTGACCAGGTCTAACATGAAGGGGCAGCCCAGCCCTAAGAGGGGCGTCTATTGATGAATAGTGTGAGGCTGTGAAGTAGGTTATGAAAGCTACTTACTGAATCATGGTGAGAGATCAATTTTTGGCTCAGCCCTCCTAGTACCAGTGCTTAGAAATAGGTAGTTACTTCTTGAAGATGCTCCCTGCACAGGACTGATGACTCCTTCTGTAACCACTCTGAATAGTGTATGACAGGATGCAGGCAGCTCCTCTAGGAGTCAGAGATGCAGCCAGGAGTGTGGGATCTGGCAATAGAGATGTGATTCTTTGATAATTAATCACATGACTTATAAAATCAGGCCAGGATAACAACTGTGTCTCTGCCTTGTTGTGAAAGCCCCATGTGGTCCTGAAGGTCCCAGAAAAGTGTTGGACAGCTAGCTGGAACACTGATAACCCTAAAGTGGCATTTTGCCAGTATGATGTAAGAGAAAGAAACAGGGTTTGGGCCTCCATTTATGGAACCTAGAAAGAATGAACAGAAACAGATACTGCATTCCTGCACTGGCCATAGTCAGGCCCGTGGAACATCACAGATTCATACAACAATGTGGAACATCACAGATCCACACACTCTTGGAAAAACACAAGTCAGAGAGAGAAAAAGAAGAGAGCAAGAATTCTTAAAACTTAGCATGGCTTGACGATACTCCTGATGATATCTCCACTCCAACAGCAGTGAAAAGAGAAAGCAGGTGCACAGGACAAGCACTCAGAAGCCTTGCCCGAATGCTCTCTATAAGAAGTATTTAGAGTGAAGATGCCAAGGAGGCCAGTTATTTTAGTTCAAGATAGTACAATCACACAAGAAAAAGCAAAGAATTATAAAAGTGAGAATGGAGGGCGCTAAGTTTTGTTATTTGCAGATGAGATAATTATAGACCATTGCAACTTATGAAAATTGTCTAGAAAACCATTAGAGATAAAAAGAGAGTTTGTAAAATTCTCTTGTTGCAAAACTTTTATCAAAATCATTAGTTTTCTTATATACTAACTGTAAACAGAAAATTTAATGGAGGAACCATCCCATTTACAGTGCCAAGAAAAAAGCATTAAAAACCCGAAGAAGAAGTGCAGAGAGTTTATGTGAAGAAAACTTTAAAACTCTTTTGAGGGCTATAAAAGCAAACTTGGAATAGTAGTCATAACTTATTCTTAGAAAGACTCAGTATCATAAAGCTGTTATTTTTCTAAATTAATCTATAAAGCCTGTGCCATCCAAATTAGAATACCAATGAGATGTTTTGGAGAAAAGTTGGTGAAACATTTTCTGAGGAACACATATACAGAATTTCTATGATTCTGGCAAGTAACCATATGCACTGGATCCTCAGGATGTTTATTCACATAGTGAATGTATGGGATGTTGGTCTTTTATTCAACGGACAAAGTTTGAAAATTGAAGAAGCATCTGGATAGGTGGCTTAGCAGTTAAGAGTGCTTGCTTCTCTTGCAAAGGTCCAGAGTTAGGTCCCGGTTCCCAAATTTGGTAGCTCACAAACCCCTGTAACTCCAGTAGCAAAGGAGCCTGTGACCCCCTGCAGGTCACTGAGGGAACTGGCATGCATGTGGCATACACACACAGAGAAAGAAACACACATATATAGTAAAAAAAACCAAATCTTAAAAATAATAAAAAAGAAAAAGTGAAACAATGTTGGGGTAATTGGATTGGTTTGTAAAATGAAATATCCACTAAGCTTTCTCTAGTGTCTTGAGTGTTAATGTGAAGGGAGATATTGAGTGTGCAATGTAAAACACAAATCTGTAGAAATATTATGAGAAAACAGAGATGATAAGAAAGCTACTGAATTTATGAGAAAAATGTTGGTAAGGTCAGATAATTTATTTTCTATTACTATGATAAACTCCATGATCAAGAGCAACTTAGTGTGGGAAAAAAAAGGTTTATTTGGCTTATACTTCCAAGTCTGTTACTGAGGGAAGTCTGGGCAGGAACTCAAGCAGAAACTATGGAGGAATGTTGCTTACTTGCTCACTGCCTCATTCACAAGCTCATGCTCAGGTAGTTCAGCTGCCTAGGCATGGTGCCGCCCATGGTGACCTGGGCCTTCCCATATCAATCCATGATCAGAGCAATTCCAAGACGTGGTCACAAACCAATCTGATCTGGGCAGTTGCCCAAATGTGACTCCCCAAGATGACTCTGGGCTGTATTAAGTTGACAGCTAAAGTTTATTACAACAGGTAGCTGTATCGTTGAAAATTAGAACATGAAGGGCAGTAGAGCACTTGTCTACTATGCACAAAGCACTGGGCTCACTCTCTACTAACATAACACAAACCAACCTAACACTTTGTGTGTAGATGACAAAACAGGGTGGCATGCAAAAGGCAGACTCAATTAGACAAGCTGCATCAGCCACTGCAATCTGTTTACCACTCCTGTAAAATGATTGGTAAAGAATATTTCGTTATGTGAAGCATTTACCGAAAATAAGGTATTCAAAGTGTTACTAAACAGAAAGGCCTTCCTGTCACGGCATTTCAATGAAGAAAAGTCAGCTTAGATAGCATTTATAGGCATCTAATTTTCAAAAGTGAATATAAATGGTGCATTCATTTACATGGGAGCAATTTATTGACATTAAACATGATTTTTTAATGCATATATCCTTTTACTCAAAATTGTTCTTATTGGAATGGTGGTCTAAGACCATTCTTGCAAAACTAAAAAATAAAACTAAAAAAGATGGAATATAGCTTTTAGTAGACTAAATAGCCACTGAAATGGAATCTGTGGGATGCTGATAAAATAAAACACATCCTGTCTAAAAAATAAAATTCTTTACAACTTTTTAAAAAGCATGATATCTTGGTATCTGCCATTAATAACAGATCTTTAAAAATATATTTTGACACAATAAAAGCATGGATTAGTTGCACAGGTTGACTCTATATGGCTAGATAAGCACTATGTGTGTTTGTGTTATGTTAGTTGTATATTTTAATTTGAAAAAACAAAAAAAAAAGTGTTACTCCTTTGTATGTTTCTGAAGTTATAGGAGACTAAATAAATCAAAATCTAATACCTTTAAATTATAGACTATTTATTTAGGTTGTTAGTTTTTGAGACAGTGTTACTATGTAGCCCAGGCTGGCCTAGAATTCACAGCCTTTCTGTCTCTTCTTCCCCAGTGCTGAGCTAGGAACCACTATGCCCTTGATATTTTCAACTTTTATTTACTAGTTCTTCAAGAATTTTGAACCAGGTATTTTGATCATACTGGGTCGCTCCCCAAACTCCTCACAGACGCAGGACCCCTTTCCTATTGCAGCTTTGTGTCTTCTTTCACACACACACACACACACACACACACACACACACACACACACACACACACACACCAAACAATCAAAATTAAAGCATGGAGTCCAGTTTGTGCTGCCCATATACTCTTGGGTGTGTGGCCTTCCACTGGAGTATGGTTGACCTAGCAGGACACCCTTAAAGGAAACTGACTCTCCCTCTCCAAGCAGCTCTCAATTGCCAACACCTTCTCTTCTAGGGAGAGGGACTTCATACCCCCCTCTTCCCCAGGCTGGGATTTTTGCTACCTTGAGCTTCTGTTTATTTTTGAGGAATTTTTAAGTTAATAGCAAGATTGAGGGAAAAAGTGAGAAGTAGAAAGTATGAACGTCATGTAGTTCATGTCTCCAAATATGCAAAGTGACCCACTACCACCACCATTGTTTTTCAGGGTGACGCATTTAGTAGAGCCAATGAGCCAAATATTTCACATTCTCATCTGAGTTCAGAACTTACATTCAGGCTTTCTTTTGGTGTTTTATGTTCTATATTGGATATAGTGTTTTCTAATCCATTTTCTCAGCTTGTGGCTTTTATTATTATTATTATTATTATTATTATTATTATTATTTGGACAGAATTTTCACAGAGTAGATGTCTTTTGTTTATTTTTTCACCTTCTGTATAATTTATTTTAATTTATATATATGAAAATTATTTACTAATGGAGTAATAAAGAAAGAGATACAAAGAGGCAGGTAGAGGGTATATATGTGTATATATGTGTTTCAATCAGGTTAAACAATCTTTCTGCAATAATTATTATTTCTTTATAATAAAATGTTCAAATCCTTTCTTTCTAGCTTTTTGAAATACTCAGTACATTATAGTATCTTTAGACACAACAGCAGTAGGCACTTCCTACTTATTTCAAAACTGTTGCTTCATTTCAGAAAACAAATAAGGGCTAGGGAAAGGGCTTACTGATTAAGAGGACTTGCTGCTTTTGCAGAGGACCTGGGTTCAGTTCCTAGCACCCATATTGTAGCTCACAATCTCCTGTAAGTCTAGCTTTAGAGGATCCAATAGCTTCTGTGGCCTCTTGGAGAACCTACATGCATATGGTGCATGTAAACTCAGGCAGGTACATGCACACATATACATAAAAATAAATATCTTTAAAATATCTAAGTAAAATCTTCTGCATAGCAAAGGTTACAACCAACAGATTGAGAAGACAAGAGAAGAGGAGAGAACCACCCCCTGTTCTCCATAACCTGTTTTTAAAATCTCAATAGCAATAAATACATGCTTCTCAGGAGGAGACATGCAAATGGCCTGCAGGTATATAAATAAGTGCGGTTCCACTAATTACCAGGAAATACAAAATAAAATGCAACGAGATGTCACCTTACCCCAGCAAGAATGGCTGTTATCAAAACAACAAAACAAAACAAAAACCAAGGATAAGGAGAGCAAGAGATCATGTGGCTGAGAGAGAGTTCTTGTACTTGTGGGTGGTAAAGTAAATTAGCACAGTCGTTGTGGAAAACAGCATGGAAGCACGTACAAGTGAAAAAATAGAACTTCTCTTAGACCCATCCACCGCATTCGTTTTTGTATGTTCAAATGAGATGATATCAGGATTTTAAAGAGACAAGCAGCATTATTGGAAATGGCCCAGAAGTAGAAACAGCTGAGTATCCATCAACTAATGAGTGGATAAAGAAGATGTGACATACACACCAATGGATGGACCTGGAAATTGTTACGATAAGTAAAATCCGCCAGGTACAGAAAGACAGATGTCACATGTGAAGTGTAGTGCATAGACCTTGAGAATAGGATGATGGTTACAGGAAGCCAGGAAGGAAAATGGGAAGGAGAGGGTGGGGAAAGGCTGGTCAATGTGCCCTAAATAACACTGATCATGCTTTTGTTGTTGCATCTAAGAAGTCGCTGCTAGGAGCTGGAGACATGGCTCAGCAGTCAAGAGTGATTGGTTGCTCTTTCAGAGGACCCTGGTTCAATTCCCAGCACCAACCTCAGGTGGGTCACAACTGTCTGCAACTCAAGTTTCAAGGGCTCTGATGCCCTCTGGCATCGACAAGCATCTGCACACAGGCGTGCACATATATACATAAATTCAAAATGCAAAATTTTTTTTTTAAGTTTTGCTAAAGCTAACAACAGCTAGAATTTCCAATATGTTATGTTACATGCCAGGAGCTTCATTTATTTGTGCTTACATTTGGAGTTATTTCAGTGATGAGTATAATATAGATTATTATGATCATTTTTGTCATATAGATTTTCAATTGTTCCATAAACAATTTTTCAAAATATTACATTTTCTCTGAGGATTTTCCCTTCCTCTTTCTTCCAAGACCAGTAGCTGTCCTGGCTGTGTCTGTTTGGGGGCTGCTTTCCTCTCTTGGTTTGATCAGTCTTTTCTTTCTCTAGTAAATACCACATCATCTTGATTGTCAGAATGTCTTGAAATCAGGTAGCATCATTCTTCTTACTTAAAAAAAAATCAGTGTCATGTTTGTTGTTGTATTTACTAGAGGTACCTTAACAGAATGCCACAGACTGGGTGACTTAGGAAACCATGGAGAGTTATTTTTGCAGAACTCTGGAGGCTGGAAGTCCAAGACAAAGATGCTGGTAGAGTTGATGCCCCCAGATCACCTCCTAGGGTTATAGATGGTCATGTTTTTGTTGCTTCTTTGTATGTTTTATTTATTCATTCACACACATCCATGGCATCTCTATGTATCTTATATGGCAGGGAGATTGGATCAGTGGCCATCTCAATATCTTGTCTTCATGAAATTATCTTGTTAAGGTTCCCACCTATAAATTTTGTGACATTTTGATTGTACTGTAGGCTATTTCTGAGGTGCTGAGGATTATGACTTCAAACACAAATGGGGGTGGGTAAGATTCAACTCATAAAAACTATCTGAGTCTTCTATCTTTCTATGTGAACTTTTACCATTGTAAAAACAAACAACTTACTGGGTTCTTTTTAGTTGATATTGAGCAGAATGTCGAGTTCTAATTGTGAAGTTCTAATTGTGAGGACATTGTCTCTCTACTCAGGGTCACAGGATTTCTCTCCATGGTTCTATCCCTTTTTGATTTCTTGTTTTGGTTTTGATTGACAGATTTGAACTATACATATTAACAAGGCCTTGGATAACATTTCCCCACATGCATACAGCACTCATGGATCCAATCTAATTTCCCTTTACCACTCCAACCTTGTCTCAACCTCTATTTTGTAGGCAGCTCAACTCTTTAGCTTTTATATACAAGAGAGAGCATGCTCTTCTTGTCTTTCAGAGCCTGGCTTATTTTGCTTTAATATAATGATATCCAGTTCCATCAATTTTGCAGGAAGTAATAGATTTTATTTTCCTCTGTGCATGAATAGCACTCCATAGTGTGGTTCTCACATCTTTTTTTTTTCTTTTCCCGGAGCTGAGGATCGAACCCAGGGCCTTGTGCTTGCCTACCACTGAGCTAAATCCCCAACCCCGGCTCTCACATCTTATGTATTCATTTACACACTGATGGTCACATAGACTGATTACATACTTAATCATGGTGAACTTATCACAGCAAATTGGGGATCCGAATTTAAATCTTTGGCTGTATACCCAGATATAGAGTACCTGACTGGCATATAGACCTGTCTTCCATTGATTGTTTTTTTGTGTGTGTGTGGGTGGGGGTGTTGTTTGTTTGTTTGTTTTTTAGAAACTTCCATTTTGTTCTTCATAATGTTTGCAAATTTTCACTCCCATCAATGATATATAAAAGTCCCTGCACTGGTCCCAGGAGTTGGCTTAGTTGGTAGAGAGCTTGCTGTGTAAGCATGAGGAGATGAGTTCTAGTCCCACATTCACATAGAAAACCAGGTGTGCCTGTAATCTCAGGGCTCAAGACACAGAGACTGGCTTGCTATCCAGCTAGTTTAGTCAGCAGGTGAGCTCTGGGGGCAGTGAGAAACACTGTCTCAAAAACTAAGGTGTAGAGAGATTGGCAAAGGTCCTGACATGCCCTGCTCTTCCCATGCATGTACACCAATATATATATACACACTCACAGACAAAAACAATGCACACACACTTAAATAATACTCACAAGCACATACACACAATGCATGCACATGCATATATGTACACTCATAAGTATGCACACATTCACAAGCATGTATACATTTATAAACATGTATACCTAATGTATACAAACACATGCATACCCACTCATGTACACATTCACAAACCCATATGAAATACATGCACACATATGTCCACTCACACATGTACAAACTCAAATATTCAAATACACATGCATGCTCACACACTCACAAACATGCACACACATATGCACTTCCACACAAATAATGATGCATACACACACATAAGTGGGGCTTTACTTTTTGGCCTCAGCTGGAATGTAGCCTTCTGTCTCCTTAGTTCTGCACGTTCATGGCTGGAAGGCCATCAGCTGCAGAGAATGAGTGGCCTCTGTGGTCAGTGACAGAAATGAAATGGAGAAGTTGCTGTTGGAGGCCTAGGTCACCACAGGCATTTCCTGCTTCTCACTTGCGTGTGTCCCTTCTGTTACAGCAAGGCTTGAGAGATCTTTATATTTGAAGTCTAGTAACTAATTGAAAAGTAGACCAGGTTTGACACAGAAGACGTGATTAAAGTGTGTGCCTCTGTGGGCAGGTGGGTACCCAATGCACAAGTAAGACAAGTTGGATTTGGGCTTGAAAAAAATAAATTCAAAAGCTAACTTTGTTACCTATGAGACTGAACAAAGAAGTGTGCTTTCATTGGCCGATGAAGCCTGCTTCTCACAGTTTGTCACAGATGACTAAAATAAATGCCTGCCTGAATAAAAAGAGGAATTATTTATATGGCTAAAAATAATCCATAAGCTACAGAATTACTTCCTGGTGAAGAAAGACCTTGTGAATTATGGTTGATTTGGAGTGTCTTGCCTTTATAATCCCTTCTTTACTCTTTGAAAGAATAGGAATACAAAGAATATGGCAGATTTAGCAGCGGTCCTGAGCGACTGGACTGACAGATGGGCTTTCTGAAATGCAGTTTCCTGCATTTTGAAGGTAATGCAAATCTAAAGGGAATTGTAGTGGGGACTTTTCCTAGTGAAGGGAGTTGTGGCCGGGGAGAGGTAGCCTGTCTCTACAGAGTTCAGAAAAGAACACTGTTGCATCAACCACGATGCCTGAGACATCAAGGTACACAAAGACTCTGCCTACGAGGCTAGTCTCAGCGGAGGCCATCCCCACATCATTTGGTATAATGTGAATATACACTGAAGTCTCCCTGTGGAAACTGAGCCTGTGTAAAGCATAGACATCTGTGCGAGGTGTGTCGAAGACGCTGAGGAAAACCAAAATAAAATGAGGTCTCCTCACCCCAAGAAACTTACAGTCTAGCTGGAGAGCTGTATGTCAACATTTCCCAAAGAGCAGATTGTGGAGGGAAGAGTTGGGTCTCCCACCTTCCAAACCTCCAGCTCTGAGAGCCTTAGGAAGCTTTAGTATGAAAAAACAAAACAAAACTTGTGGGGCTAGAGACATTGCTCAGTGGCTCATTGCGTAGAGTATTTGCCATCAATGTGTAGGGGCCTGAATTTTCATCTCCAGAAAAACATTTTAAAAGCTAGAAGTGACTGTACTTGTCTGCAGAACCAGTGTTCCCACTGTAGATTCAAGAATCCTTAGAATTTTCAGGCTAGCCAACTTGCCATACTCATCGGTCAGAGAGAGACCTCATCACAATCCATTCTGCAGGTGAAGACAGAGCTCTAAAGTTCTCTTCTGACCTACATATGTGTTCCACACATGTGAGCCCTGTACTCCACAATGAAAATGTGCACACATGCACATGTGTACACACACACACACACACTACACACGCACATATACAAGATAAAACTAATAAAAATTCTGTAAGTATTTTTGTCTAATTTTTAAATGCATTATGTTTATGGTTTTATTCACATTTGTTATACTAATATATCAGCAAATATCAATAACTTGTAGTAAACATAAATTGAGAAAAAGGGCTTATTTCGGGAGAGGGTTGTTTTATAATAGAGGAACATGTTAAAATCATCTTAGAAATCATTGCATAAAACTGGAGTCTGTCTTATAAATCCCAGTGCTTAGCAGAGGCCTTGAGACAGTATAGAACCCCAGGTAAAAGTAGATAGAATGTTGGAAGCAAAGGGCTGTTAAGGTTTCCTTCTAGAAATATCAGATAAAATCATCTCAAATCTGGTGCTAAAAAAAATTATTTTCCCAGCAGAATTATATGAAAAGAAACGCTTTAAAGATATCAGCCAAATGTGCCCTCCCTCACCTGCCTTTGTTTCCCAAACTGCAAGCAGCACTAGGCAGTGGATCATGATTTTCTTGGGGTTTAGGTGACCTTTATGCCAATGATCTTGATTCCAAAGGCAAAAATTAATAAAAGGCTTTTTTTTCTTCAAGTGAGATTGCAGGCTGCCAAGACCTCCATAAAAACTCAGCTGTTTCTTGTTGAGATCTTTTCACAGAAGACACATTGCCAGCACCCTCTTGCTGGTAGAGACCACACAGTGTTTTCAAGACTGTGTGTGATAACCCAGGAATGAAGTGAAAAACAAACAAAAACCAAATATCCAAACCACCTCGATCCTAATTGTATTCAATGTCTGAAAGACCTCTTTTTCTCTCTGTGTAACACACTCTCTGGGCCACTTATTTATTTTTTCTGAGAATGCACATCCTCTTCTGTAGAGCATATCATTTGTGTGTGTGTGTGTGTGTGTGTGTGTGTGTGTGTGTGTGTGTGTGTCTGTGTCTGTGTGTCTGTGTGTCTGTGTGTGTCTGGGGAAGGTGTACAATGGAGCCTGTTTGACAATGGTGGCCAAAGGTTGGTTGGGGTCTTCCTCCAGTGATCTCCATCTTATTTTTTATATAAAATGTCCCATTTTATTTGTATTTTTGTGTATGTATGTCTATATGAGAGCATGCCCCTGTGTGCAGGTGCCCATGGAGGATAGGGAGGGTATAGGAACCACTGGATCTGGAGTCATAAGTGGTTGTGAGACTTCTGATGTGCGTGCTGGGAACCAAACTCAGGTCTTCTGGAAGAATAGAAGGCACTCCTGCCTACTCCGTCATCTTTCCAGCCCTCGTCAGTTCAGCTACAGCAGCTGGCCAAGATCCACACAATAACTGGCAAATACAACCTTTTTTTTTATCCCTTTTGAGATAAACAATTTTCATTTTCTTTGTGCATCCTCTGGTGTATGTGTATTCCTGTTCTCATATGTGCAGAGCTGTCTGTGTGCATGCACGTGTGATGTGGTGTGTGTGTGTGTGTGTGTGTGTGTGTGTGTGTGTGTGTGTAGGCCAAAAAGCTAGCTGATTGATGAGCTGCAGAATTTATCCATTTCTACCTCCCTAGTGTAGGGATTACAAGTGTGCATCATCAAACCTGACTTTTTTTTTTTTTTAACATGTGTTCCAGAAATCGACTCAGGCCCTCTTGCTTGTACAGCAAGTATTTCACTGTTTGAGTGATCTCTTCAGTCCTTGGGCTCTTGTACTTTATCCATATCATCTTGTAAGTCAGTCAGAACAGAAGTTGATGTTGCCTGTGACTAAGTGGCCCACTAGAAATACACATGTGTGTTTGCAGATATCCTTAGATCAGAAAAATGGTATGGAAACTCTTCTCCCATGCCAAAAGAGTGAGTTCCCTCTCCTTTTAGTGGCTACCTGGTGTTCAGGAATGCCAGTATAGCTGAATTGCTTGTAAGTGCACATAATACATGACTGAATACTTTGTCATAAGTAGGCTCTATGTTCTTCTTGTGATGGAACCAGTTTTGAGTCATATGCAAATCTATGTATTGTGTGGTGGATAGGAATTGTATCTGATACTTCAGATAATGCCTATCAGTTAGACTCTGTATAACTTTTCTAAACGTATTTTGCATGTCTATAACTGCAGGCATGGGGGAACCTGACACGAATACGTGCTACGTCTAAGCTTTGCAGAGGTATTGCCATAATGGATTTCAAACTCATTTTCTACCCCCTTGCTCCATGTTTATGTGTTCTTTACACTGTAATCAAATGGTCTTAGCTCTTAAAGTTTAAATCCATCAGCTGGGGAGATGGCTGAGTGGGTGAAGCGCAACTGTGCAAGGGCCTGGGTTTGGAACTCCAGCATCTACATAGCAAGCTAGGCTTGGCAACATGAGTCTGCAACCTCAGCCAATGGAAGAGGAGTTGGAGACAGATAAGTCCTGGGATTCGTACTTGCATCATCTAGCCAATACAGAGAGACCTTGTCCCCGAAATAAAGATGCTGTGGGATGGTCTGTATGTCAAATTGCTCTGAATGGTCAATAAATAAAACACTGATTGGCCAGTGGCCAGGCAGGAAGTATAGGCGGGACAAGGAGGAGAAGAATTCTGGGAAGTGGAAGGCTGAGGCAGAGACACTGCCAGCCGCCGCCATGACAAGAAGCATGTGAAGACGCCGGTAAGCCATGAGCCACATGGCAAGGTATAGATTTATAAAAATGGATTAATTTAAGATATAAGAACAGTTAGCAAGAAGCCTGCCACGGCCATACAGTTTGTAAGCAATATAAGTCTCTATGTTTACTTGGTTGGGTCTGAGTGACTGTGGGACTGGCTGGTGACAGAGATTTGTCCTGACTGTGGGCCAAGCAGGAAAAATCTAGCTACAAATGTCGCCCAACATGGGGCAAGAGTTTCCACCTAAAACCTGAGTAAAAAGATTCTAAAACAGAGCTAAAAACAGTTCCTAGTTGTCTCTTTCAAGTTAGCGGCAGCCTGCATGTTTGAGCTACTATGGCGGGTTCCTGGCGTGCGTGCTCGACCTGAGGTATGGCGGGAATGAGGCCTCTACAAGTGGCACATTAAGCTGGTTGTGGATTTAGCCTTTGCTAGTACAAAACAAAAAAAGAGGTTTCTGGGCTACACACTGCTTTGACAGAAGCATAGACCCACTATTTCTGAGAATTGATGGCTCCCAGAGTTGGCGGAAAACACCACCGCCATGTTAGGAAGCTGAAGTGGGCAGAGCCAGCAGCCATAGCGCTGTTTCAGTCTTAAAATGCTGCAGTTTAAAGCAGTAGGTTCAAGGTAATATAAAAAATAAGCCACGTAAAGATGGCTACCACACAGAGAATCTGGATTATGTTCTCTTTGATATTCGTAACTGAAGAAAAACATTTGATTGCAAAAGCTGTTGCATTATGCCAAAATGTATACTTTAAAGGTACCTTGACTTCAAAATTTGGATGTAAGGATATGTTGCTTTGGAAAGGAGGCTCTGCTTTTATTTCCACAGAAAGCCAGAGGCTATGGATTTGTTCCAGATTAAGATACATCAGGTTTGACCAGCCAAGACCCCCTGAAAGGTCTCCGATGACACCATGGCCCAGATGATCCAACATCCAGAACCGTTTCAAGGCAACTGGCTCAGACGATACACCCTCATAGACTACTCCATAATCCTAAAATTTTCTTTGTGTCCCCATAAGATACAGCGCCCCCCTCCAGCAGGAAGTAGTAAGAGAAGCTATGCCCAAATTCCCAAATATGCCAAGCTGGCTTTGGAGATGTGTAAAAGTTAAAACCTTCCTCTTTAAAAAAAAAAAAAAAGAAAAGAAAAGGGGAAGTGCTGTAGGATGGTCTGTATGTCAAATTGCTCTGATTGGTCAATAAATAAAACACT
Organism: Peromyscus melanophrys; assembly: GCA_902168415.1. Lineage (NCBI taxonomy): Eukaryota > Metazoa > Chordata > Mammalia > Rodentia > Cricetidae > Peromyscus > Peromyscus melanophrys. Next base: position 2,300 of record CABHPR010143756.1, on the reverse strand, counting down.
GATTGGCCAGTGGCCAGGCAGGAAGTATAGGTGGGACAAGGAGGAAAATAATTCTGGGAACTGGAAGGCTGAGGCAGAGACACTGCCAGCCGCCACCATGACAAGAAGCATGTGAAGATGCCGGTAAGCCACGAGCCACGTGGCAAGGTATAGATTTATAAAAATGGATTAATTTAAGATATAAGAACAGTTAGCAAGAAGCCTGCCACGGCCATACAGTTTGTTTTGTAAGCAATATAAGTCTCTGTGTTTACTTGGTTGGGTCTGAGCGGCTATGGAACTGGCTGGTGTCAGAGATTTGTCCTGACTGTGGGCCAGGCAGGAAAACTCTAGCTACATAAAGAAGCAATTGATCAGTGTTCCATTGTCAATCTCAGGCCTCCACATATGCCTGCACAGGTAAACACATTCACAAACATGCATACATTCCCTACCCCTATCCTATTTAAGTCCATTCAACCATTTTTGTACTTGAAAACAAACAGAAGTTGATTACTGTATTCTGTATAGGATCCAGGGTCAAAGGTATGTCTCAGCAGATAAAGGAGTTAGATTCCCAGTGCCCACATGAAAGGCTATCTTCTGACTTCCACATACATATATGTGGCACATGTGCACATGCCTGTGCATACTCAGATACCTATAAATAAGATGTAATTAGAAATCTTAGAGGAAGGATCCAAAATCTTCTCACGGTCTGTGGATACTGAGACAGGGGTTTAACTTTCTTCTCAATATTGTCTATCCTTTGTGTCAACCTCAAACACATCTTAGCAATTGCTGTAAGTGCCCTGCTTATATTTCCTGATCCATTTCTACACATGGGAGGTAGATTCTAATCACAAGCATGTGTACCTTCTACATAAGACATTTTCTCTCTAAGCAATAGGGATGTATAAGTAAATGGATCACTCAAGAAAGTCCAGGAAACTAAGCATCTTAGAAACCCACCCTCATCCAAGAACTGATGCTCTCATGTCCTGGTCAGGTGAGAAGTGATGTGTCATACCCAACCTATAAGAGTTTTCTACCAACATTAAGCTGCTATTGCTCATAGCACTAACTTGCTAGAAAATTTAAAAAAAAATGTTGACATCTTTCCTTCTATTATGTCATTCCACGCTTCCTGTTTGTATTTTCTATAATTCTCTCTCAGACATTGTTCTATTGCTGTTAAGAGACACAATAACCAGGACAATGCTTGGAAGAGAAAGCATTTAACTAGGGTCTTACTTACAGTTTCAGAGGTTTAGTCCATTATTGTCATGGTGGAGAGCATGGCTGCAGGCAGGTGCTGAGAGCCACATTCTGATCTGTAGGCAGGAGAGCAACACTGGGCCTCATGTGGGCTTTTGAAAGCTCAAAGCCCACCCCCAGTGACACACTTCCTCCAACAAAGCCTCCAGCAACATTTCCTAATCCTTTCCAACAGTTCCACTTCCTGATGACTAAGCATTCCGGTATATGGGCAGACATATGGGAGCCATTCTTCTTCAAACTACCACACTCTCCACTGCAAAATATGTTCACTCTTGCTCTTAGAGTTTGCTTGAACATGGATACAGATTAATATGTCAAGTTGGTTTCTGTGTATTTCTGTCTTCTGAGAGCTGATCAGATCTCATTGTTTTGATTCTTTCACAAATGTCCTGTCTTTAGAGAATGCCTCTGTTGCTGTAGGAAGTAGCAGCTGGTTCATGCCCTAGTGTGAGTAGACTTTAGCTTAGCAAGGCAATCACTATAATATCACTTTCTGATTATTTATCCATTCCTCTTGTCCCTCTGGCAGTCTAACTGCAACAAGAACTCTTTTATTATTGATTATGGCAGAATCATTAGGGTCCAGAACAGTCCAGGAAATACAGTGTGACTCAATAAACAAATTTTGAATGAAATATAGAAATAGTGACTACCAACTGCAAAGATTTAGTCAATGTCCTACATTCCTTTGTTTTTTTTCTTGTAAAATATTTTTGAGAATTAAACCCTTCAATATATGTAATCTTCTAAATTAATTTGAGACAAGGCCTCATTAGGTAGCCAGGCTGGCCTGGAACTCACAGCTCTTGAGCTTTACCAAGTCAGGTTCAGGGACTGCAGTTATGTGCCACATGCCTTATTTAAATGAATATTTGCCTTGTTTTATTTTTTTAATTTAAAATTATGTATTTTTGACTGGGTTTTCTAAAACGTGGACACAGTGCTTTGGTCATATTGATATTTTTGATGAAGAATGACAGCAATATACCAAATTGCATGTTAGAACTCAGCAGCATACTTTTCGATGTGTTGCTTTTTTA
>CABHPR010143755.1:5467-17060 GCA_902168415.1 Peromyscus melanophrys | reverse complement strand
TGAATGCTTAAGGGAAGTTCCTTGCCTGGTACCCTGAATAATGGGTACCAGGCAAGGAACTTCCCTTAAGCATTCAGGAGGGTGGAACCTGGCAGGGAATTAGCATAGGGAGAATATCAAGGTCAAGGTCCGCAAGCAAGGCAACAGTTACCCAAAACGGGGGCCAGGGCCCTGCAGGTCCCCCTTTTATTAAAAAATGAGCTTCTGATTTGGGTTGCGTGGGACGTCAGCAGGTCACCCCCCTCCTCCCTTTTAATGAGATAGTTTCATTCTGTAGCTCAGGCTGATTGGAACTTGATGAAATCCTCCTGTCTCAACCTTCCAGGTTTTGGATAACATGGGCATACTTACCACAACCAGCTAGAAAGTTAATTTTGCAAGATGGAAGCAGTTGGTAACAATGTAAAGATACTCCCCTTGCAGAACTGTGTACTGAAATGTTAAAATGGTGAATCCATGTTTATTAACCTTACTCCACTCTCCCTGCCAATCAAAACCAAACACTGATGCGGAGCTATAAAGCCAGCCGCTTAGCCTACATTGATTGACTGGATTGAAGAACTGGGAATTGAACCAGGAGCATTTCACATGCAATGGAAACACTTACGTTTTGAGCTATAATTCCAGCTACCCCCCTTTTAAAAAGATTTATGTATTTATGTGTCTAACCGTATGTATGTGCACCATGTGCTTCCTGGAGAGGCCAGAAGAGGGCGTCAGAATCATTGTGAGCCACTATATTGGTGCTAGGAATTGAACCCGGTTTCTCAGCAGGAATGGCAAGTGCTCCTAACCCTTGAGCCATCTCTACAGCCTGTTTGTTTTTTGAGGCAGGGTCTCAATAGGCCCATACTTGTCTAGAATTCTCTATGTATTTGAGGCTGGCTTTGAACTACTGATCCTCCTTTCCTGCCTTCATCCTTTAGTGCTGGGATTTTAGGCATTAGTCAGCCTGGTTCTACCTGGTTTCCTCTTCTTTTCTTTCCTCTCCTTTCTTTTTCCTAAGATAGGGTCTTACCAGGTTACCCAGGCTGGTTATGAGCTTATTCTGTAGCCCAGCCAAGCCTTTATCTTGTCATCCTCCTCCCTTACCTGTGGAGTAGCTGAGATTATGAGATTACAGGCCTGACTCATCACTGTTTTGTTTTTGTTTTGGAACAGGGCCTCCTTAATGTATTCCTAGCTGGCTTGGAACTCGCTGTATAGACTTGCGGTGATCCTCCTGGGTGCTGTGGTTATAGGTGTGCACTTCTGCACCTGGCTACCACCTTTTTTTTTTGTTTTGTTTTTTGTTTTGTTTTGTTTTGTTTTGTTTTTCGAGACAGGGTTTCTCTGTGTAGCTTTGCGCCTTTCCTGGAGCTCACTTGGTAGCCCAGGCTGGCCTCGAACTCACAGAGATCCGCCTGCCTCTGCCTCCCGAGTGCTGGGATTAAAGGCGTGCGCCACCACCGCCCGGCTGGCTACCACCTTTTTAATCACTTGTGTATTTATTTACTTGTTATGAACAAAGAATTAGGTGTCACCGTGACATACTCAGACAAAATCTGTTTTTATTGTTTCTCTTCCCTCCCATCTCACCCCCGTTTTATCTTTCTCCCAGCCTTTTTTCTGCATTCACATCATATATGTTCTTTTTTATGTCCTCTCCCCCTTTAAAAAGACTTATTTTTATTTCCCATTTCCTGGTTTTTTTTTTTTTTCTTTTTGAGACAGGGTTTCTCTGTGTAGCTTTGCACCTCTCCCGGACTCACTCTGTAGCCCAGGCTGGCCTCAAACTCACGGAGATCCGCCTGCCTCTGCCTCCCAAGTGCGGGGACTAAAGGTGTGCACCACCACCGCCCGGCTTGTTTGGGTTTTTTGCTTGTATGTATCTATGTTTGTTTGTTTTTTGAGATAGGGCCTGTCTCTCTTAAAACTCACTTTGTAGACCAGGCTGTCCTTGAACTCTGCCTGCCAAGTGCTGGGATCAAAGGTATGCATCACCATGCTCTACATGCAGCCAGTGCTCTTAATTGCTGAGCCATCTTTGTAGCCCCCCTCCCAAACACCTTTTTCAACGCATCTTGCTTCCCTCTTGTGAGCTCTTATCTAGTTCAATTACCTATACCCACCTTCATACCCTTTTATCTACTTACATACAAACATTGAAAGTTAGGATCCACATATGAGAGAAAACATGCAATTTTATCTTTCTAAGTCTTCATTGCTTCACTTAAAATTATGCTTTATAGATCCATCCATTTTCCTTCAGTTTTCAACCTTTATAGCTGAATATGTATGAACATGTATGCCTTCTTCTCTTCTCTCCTCTCCTCTCCTTCTTCTTCCCTCCCCATCTCCTTCCCTTTTGAGACAGGGTCTCATGTTAGCCCTGGCTGGACTGGAACTCACAGAGATCTGTCTGTCCTGTTTCCCAAGTGATGGGATTAAAGATGTGCCACGCATGGCTATTGTATGCAATATTTTCATTATCTCTTCTGTTGACTATCTAAGCTGGTTCCATTTCCTTGCTCTTGTAACTAATGCAGCAATAAATATGGATGTGCATGTTTCTTTATGGTAGGACATAGAGACCTTTGAATATATACCCAGAAATGGTGTCTTAGTTAGCGTTTTCTTTCTTTCTTTCTTTCTTTCTTTCTTTCTTTCTTTCTTTCTTTCTTTCTTTCTTTCTTTCTTTCTTTCTTTTTTTAGTTTTACTTATTATGTATACAATGTTCTGCCCGCATATATGCCTGCAGGCCAGAAGAGGGTACCAGATTTCATTATAGATGCTTGTGAGCCACCATGTGGTTACTGGGAATTGAACTCAGGACCTCTGGAAGAACAGCCAATGAATGCTTTTAACCTCTGAGCTATCTCACCAGTCCCCAGCTTTTTATTTCTATGATAAACATTATGACCAAAAGCAACTTAAGGAGAAAAGAGTTTAAAATTCCAGGTAATAGTCCATCACTGAGGAAGTCAGGGCAAGAACTCAAGCAGGGCAGGAGGCAGAAACTGATGCCTCCAGGCCATGGAGGAAGTTTCCTTACTGGCTTGCTCTTCATGGCTTACTCAGCTTGCTTTCTTATAGCACCCAGGACCACCTGCCCAGGGGTGCACTGCCCACAGTGAACTAGGTCTTCCCATATCAATCATCAATCAAGAAAATGTACCACAAGCTGTTTACAGGCCAGTCTGGTGGGGGAATTTTCTTTTCCTTTTTTTTTTTTTTGAGATGGTCTCTCTATGTAGCCCTAGCTGTTTTGGAACTCTCTGTGTAGACTAGGCTGGCCACTAAGTCACAGAGATCTGTAAACCAACCAGAGGCTTTTCTCTGTCCTGCCCTATCCCACAGCCATTTCCAAATAATCACTCAGAGGCTTATATTAACTATTAATGTTTGATGGCTCAGGCTTATTACTAGCTAGCTCTTACATTTAAATTACCCCATTTCTATTAATCTATGCATCACCATGTGGGCTGTGGCTATGGTTCTCTAACATCTTGTTCCTTGGAAGGCTGGATTGTATCTGCCCCAACTCCGCCCTTCTTCATCTACATTTTCAAAGTACCACCTAAACTTATTTTGCCTCACCATTGGCCAGTTTTATTTATCAACCAGTGAGAGCAACACATATTTACAGCATGCAGAAAGACATCCCACAGCAGAGAACCACCTGCTTCTGCCTCCCAGGTGCTGGAATTAAATCCATGTGTGTCACCACACCTGGTTTTGGGGGGCATTTTTTCTTTCTTTTTTAAATTTTTATTTATTTACATTTTAAATATTTATATTTAGGGGGGGTATGTGTGCCTAAGTGTATGCTTGTATACCAATTGAGTGCAGGAGCCCTTGGAAGTCATAATGCATCAAACCCTGCAACTGGAGTTACAAGCTGTCGTGAGCTGCAGTGTGGGTGCTGGAAATTGAATCCAGGTCCTCTGGAAGAATAGCCAGTGCTCTTAACTGCTGAGCCATCTCTCTAGCTCCATGGGACATTTTCTTAATTGAGGTTATTTTTTCTAAAATTACTGTAGCTTTTATCATAGTTGACATAAAATTAGGCAGTACAAGTGGTATTGCTGGGTCATATTGTAGTTCTATTTTTAACTTTTTTAGAAACATCCCTATTAATTTCCATAATAGCTGAACTAGTCTATACTCCCACCAGCAGTAAATATAAGTTCATATTTCCCCACATCCTGTCCAGCATTTGTTTTCTTTATGATAGCCATTCTGACTGTGGTGAGATAAAATAGCAACGTTTTTTAAATTAAATTTTTTGTTTAATTTGTATGAACACTTGCCTGCATGCATGAATGTGCACCACTGAACCTGGGTCCTCTGCAAGAGCAAATGCTCTTAACTGGTGAGCCATATCTCCAGCACCTCAAATGGTTTTAATCTGCATTTCCCTGATGACTATAGATGTTGAACATTTTGGTTTTTTTTAAGTGTAAGTTCCATTTTATTTTTCCAAGGTGTTTTTTCTTCTGTCTTTATGAAGCCACCTCTTCACATGGGCTTTGGTGGAAGTCATGGTGCAGCACCAGCAGGTCTAAATCCTGGTGGGGATGTTCAGTCCTTGCGGGCTTCACGGGATCGATTCCTGACAACCTTGCTATGAATAGCACAGCTCACGCAGTAATGCAGCTTGACACAGAGTTTGGGAAGCACATAAGCATCGAAGACACTTGCTTCTGATATGTCTCTGACAGCAGCGGCCTCTATAGTGTTCCGAATGACGAACTTCTTAATGGCCTGGTTTTTGGGTACGCACTGGGTGCAGTTCGTGCAGCAAATCGGCTGCACATGGCCGCGGCCCTTTTTGACATGAGTCATCTTGGAGCCAAGATCCAAAAGAGCAATGTTGAACTTTTTTTTGTTTTTTGTTTTTTCGAGACAGGGTTTCTCTGTGTAGCTTTGCGCTTTTCCTGGATCTCGCTTTGTAGACCAGGCTGGCCTCAAACTCACAAAGATCCACCTGGCTCTGCCTCTCGAGTGCTGGAATTAAAGGCGTGCACCACCACCGCCCGGCGATGTTGAACATTTTTAAAAAATTACACGTATTTATTTATTGTGTGTGTGCGTGCATGCCACAATGTGTGTGTGAAGGTAAGAGGATAATGTTTGGGAATTGGTTCTCTCCTTTCTGTATGTGGATCCTAGGGATCAGACTCTGGTCCTTTTAGGCTTGGCAGCAAATGCCTTTACCCTGTGGGCTATCTCACTGGCCCCCATTGAACACTGGAAAAAATACTAGTTGGCCATTTGTGTTTCTCCTTTTGAGTACTATCCATTTCATCAACCCATGTATTGATTTGGAAAGGTTTGTCTTTTTGGATTTGGCGGTTAATTTTTTTAGTTCTTTTTTGTTTGTTTGTTTTTTGAGACAGAGTTTCCTCAGTGTAGCCCTGGCTGTCCTGGCATTTGCTGTGTAGACCAGGCTGACTTCAAACTCAAAGATCCGCCTGTCTCTGCCTCTCGAATGCTGGGATTAAAGGCGTGGACCATGCCTGGCCTTGTTTTTGTTTTCTGAAGCATGATCTCATATAACAGAGGCTGGCTTTAAACTTCTCTATAGCTGAGGATGGCTCTTAGTCCGAGTGCCTGCTTCAACTTCCCAAGCATTGGGATTATAGGAGTGAGCTATCATACCTAACTCCCAGGTAATTTCTTTTCTTTTCTTTTTTTTAAACTTTTTTTTAGACTATGTCTTTAATCCCAGCACCTGGGGGCAGAGGTGGGCATAAGGGGTCTATGTGAATTTGAAGCCAGCCAGGGTTACATGGTGAAAAATAGAACAAACAAACAAACATGTCCTCAGAGTTATATTTGTTATCGAGTGATGGCTCTTTTGAACTATTTAGGAAAAAGGTTAAGATGCTCAGTCATATCACTGGATGTCAGGGATAGCTCACTGTGATGAAAAACAGAAAAAAGCCAATCAAAGAGTGACTTTATTTAATGATTGGTGTTTAGGTTTATTCGTTCAGCTATTAAACTTACCATTATTGAAGTGTTGTTAGAAAGTAACATTATTATTATTAATATATAACTCATTTATTTTTTTGTCTCCCTCCACAGAAATAACTAATTTTGGTTAAGTGAGTTTTTTCTTTTAAATTACATCATAACTGCCTTATTATCATGAGATGAACTAAATTAATGAACCATTTCCTTTATGTTTTACTTTATAGGGAAGATGGAAGAACTGAGTCAAGCCCTAGCTGGTAGCTTTTCTGTGTCTCAAGAACTGAATAGCACAGCTGCCCCACACCCCCGCCTATCCCAATACAAGTCCAAGTACAGTTCCTTGGAGCAAAGTGAGCGGCGCCGCCAGTTGCTGGAACTACAGAAATCGTAAGGGTGCTTTAACTCCTTAGCTGCTTTACGCTGGGAGCTGTGAATCCTCTCAGACGACTAGATTTGTCTCCATAGAACCCCCTTCACAGAAGAAGGTTCTTTTCTATCCACAAGGTTGGGTGGGTAAATTCTGTCACAGGTTTACCTTTGATCCGTACATTTTAGAAAATAAAAAAGGAAGGAAAAACTGAACTTTTGAAGCAAAAGCTCAGTTATTTGGTTAAATTATTCTATTTTTCCTGGCAACACTACTGAATTTTGCAGTTTAGACTTCTCCTCCCCACATCCCTGGATTGCTCATGTGTGGCTTCTTAGTCACTGTGATGATGGTCTTGGTATGGTCTTCCCATCTGCCTTCAGCCCAAATGTTTCTGTAGTGCCCTTGGAAATTCAAGTTAATTCTACAGAGAAACAGTGGAAATGTTTTCTATACACTCAATTCTCAATGCCAAGATGAACGAACAGGAAAGGAGCAGGATAGGTGTGTTTTAGGCTGCCTTCTCTGAAGGCAAGGCCTATCCTTTTGTTCTCGGTGCATCTTTGGCCTCTTTGGAGTCAGAAATTAAGGAACGGGAATTAGAAGAAACTAACCACAGTTGTAGCACTTGCATAGAGTTTGTATTTTGCACAGTACTATGTTAGTAGATGAATAACACAGACAGTTCCTGATTGGTTCTGAGTTGTTTGCTGATTATAACCCACTCACTCCCTTCCTTCCCTGTTTTCTTCTTTTGATTTCTCTCTCTTTTTTTTTTTTTTAAACAATTACATTTTTATTTATTTTTTTTAAAGATGTATTTATTTATGTATACAGTGTTCTGCCCGCATGTATGCCTGCAGACCAGAAGAGGGCACCAGATCTCATCACAGACGGTTATGAGCCACCATGTGGTTGCTGGGAACTGAACTCAGGACCCTTGGAAGAACAGCCAGTGCTCTTAACCACTGAGCCATCTCTCCAGCCCCCTTTTTTTTTTTTTTTTTTGATTTCTCAAGACAGGGTTTCTCTGTGTAGCCTGGCTGTCCTGGAACTCTCTCTGTAGACCAGGCTGACCTCAGTCTCACAGGGATCTACTGCCTCTGCCTCCCAAGTGCTGGGATCAAAGGAGTGTGCCAACACCGCCTGGATCCTTCCCTGTTTTCAGTTGTAACTTATTATTTTCTTTTCTTTTTTTCTTCATTTTATATACCAAGCACAGTCCCCCTCCCTCCCTTCCTCCTGCCTCCCCCTCCAGTAATTTATTATTTTCAAGTAAGTAACACATTCATATGGCACATCATACATGGATATAGTGGGTTGAAAGAAAATGGCCCCCAAAGGAAGTGGCACTGTTAGGAGGCGTGGCCTTGTAGGAGTAGGTGTGATCTTGTTGGAGGAAGTCTGTCACTGTGGAGGCATGCTGTGAGGTCTCATATATGCTCAAGCCATGCTCAGTGAGACAGACTACTTTCTGTTGCCTGCACAAGATGAAGAACTCTTAGCTAGCTCTCCAGCACCATGTCAGCCTGTACAGGGTCATATCCTGCCCTGATGATAATGGACTAAACCTCTAAACTGTAAGCTACCTAATTAAATGTTTTCCTTTATAAGAGTTGCTGTAGTCATGGTGTCTATTCACAGCAATAGAAATACTATCAAAGATGTGTATTACTACACCAGCAAAGATGCCAAGTCTTAGGCCAGGTGGTTTCTTTTGAAAGTCAAACAAGAAAAGCCTGAGTTTTGGGGTGTTTGTTTGATGAGCATGATATCTGAAGTGGAAAGCCCCAGAAGATTCTCTTGTTTTAGACTTCTCACTGCATTTAATGTGTTTCATCCTTCCCATCTCTGGGGCTTTTGATGAGTCTGCCAGGCAGGAAATGTTATTTCTCATATGGAATGTAGTGGGGTAATGTGGGTTCATCTTATTCAGCTAGTGAGTCTTGGAAATTTAAGAATAAATTTTTTTGCTTTGAACTTTTTTTTACTACTTTATTTTTATTTTATGTGCACTGGTGCTCTGTCTGCATGTATGTCTATGTGAGGGTGTCAGCTCTTGGAGTTACAGACAGCTATGAGCTGCCATGTGGGCTCTGGGGATTGAACCCGGGTCCTCTGGAATAGCAGTCTCACTCCCAACCACTGAGCCATTTCTCTAGCCCCTACTTTTTTTTTTTCTTAAAGATTTATTTATTTATTTATTATGTATACAGTGTTCTGTTTGTATATATGTCTGCACACCAGAAGAGGGCACCAGATCTCATTACAGATGGTTGTGAGCCACCATGTGGTTGCTGGGAATTGAACTCGGGACCTCTGGAAGAGCAGTCAGTGCTCTTAACCTCTGAGCCATCTCTCCAGCCCCTAGCCCCTATTTTTGAACATTCTTAAGAAACCAAGGAAAGCTGAATGTGTTCAGAGTGAGTTCCCTGATTAGGAGCTGTGAGGAGACAGTCACTAGTTTAACCTTGCAAAGGAAATTTCATAATTTTTTTACCCTTACCAGAATCCCCTAGTTGCTTCCACATTTGTCATCCTTGAATCGAATGACATCTGTACATTGTGGGATATCTTTGTATAGATGCGTAGACCTGACCTTATCCTTCTCTCCTCCAGCAAGCGGTTGGATTATGTGAACCATGCCAGAAGACTGGCTGAAGATGACTGGACAGGGATGGAGAGTGGGGAAGAAGATAAGAAAGATGAAGAGGAAATGGACATTGACCAACCTGGCAAGAAGTTACCAAAACGCTATGCTAATCAAGTGAGTGGTCTAGAGTTTTGCACCCTCCACATGCAGTCAAAACCCACCAAAATAAATGAAATGCTGCTATAAAAGAGGATGGGCAAAGCTAACTGCTGTGTATTTGTAGAGAGAATGATGGTAACAGAGCTGGCTTAGAGTTCTGCTGGCTGGCTGGAAGCACTGATGAAGCTGCATGTGGTGGTACACGCCTTTAGTCCAGCACTTGGGAGGTAGAGGCAGGTGGATTTCTATGAGTTCGAGGCCAGCCTGATCTACATAGTGAGTTCTAGGATAGCCAGGATATATAGAAAGACTGTGTCTCAAAACAAAATCAAAACCAAAACCACTGATGAAGCCTATAGATAGTGATTTAGAGTTACTAGCCCATCTAGCCCACGCCATTAACCAGAGGCTGCCAGCTCATACAGAAAGCTCCTGAGCTACTACTCTAGTAACAGATCCCACATCTTCATCATCCTCATTCTTCTGGGCAGGGAATATAACCCAGGGGTTTGTATATGCTAGGCAAATGTTCTGTCATTATTGAACTAGAACCCCAGCCTCGTCTTTTGTTTTTTTGTTTTGTTTTGTTTTGAGATAAGGTCTTTCTTTGTAGCCCTGGCTGGCCTGGAATTACTATGTAGACCAGGCTGGCCTTGAACTTACAGCAAGCAGTCCCTTCTTTTGCTGTAATTATAGGCATATAGGCATGCTCTATCATTCCTGGCCTTCCTTTTTTTTTTGAATAGTCATGCACAGTTGGTTTGGATGGGACCTGCTCACAATCACGGTGTCCTCCTCCCTTCCTCGGTTGGTAGTCTTTCCCAGCTAGAGTAGTAGGAGGCCAGTCTTGGCCGTCTTGTCGTTGTACACTGGGGTGGTAGCAGGCAGGAGGAAGTTCGTTGGTCCTTAAATAAAGAGATCCTATGCAGGACATCCAGTTGACCAAGGTAATGTGGAACAATGAAACAACCAGTCACTTTGCCACACTTAATTAAATGCTGGCGGTGCTACAGGGGAAATGGGAAAGAGGCAGTCCTGGTGTTCCAGAAGAAGAAAGGTTGTAGGTCTGAGTCAAAGCAGGGGTCTTCCCTGGTATAATATACTACTTTGTAGAATCCTCTTGCCTTTAGAATACACTTCTTGGGAATACCCATCCATCTGTTTCTCCCTGCCAAATATAGTACAGATAATACCTTCTGTGACAAAGTATACTTCAGTTTTTGTTTATTTTTGACAAGGTTTGGCTATGTAGCTCAAGTTGGCCTTGAGCCCATGATTCTTCTGCCTCGTACAATTTAGTTCTGTTCAAGGAAAATGAAAAACTTGTTATTTGTAGTCAGGCTTTGCTGTGTGATAGACATGGATCATAAATAGCCCCTATACTCTTATTTTTTATTTTTATTTTTTTGTTTTTCATAAATAACCCCTGTACTCTTATTTTTTATTTTTATCTTTTTATTTTTAGAGATAAGGTTGCTCTGTTGTAGCCCTAGCTATTCTGGAACTTGCTTTGTAGACCAGGCTGGCCTCAAACTGAGAGATCCACCTGCCTCTGTCTCCCGAGCCCCAGGATTAAAGGCATGTAACACCCTTGCCTTGAAAATTCTTTGTTGTTTATTTTTGAAACAGAGTTTTTCTGTGTAGCCTTGGCTGTCTTGGAGCTCAGTGTGTAGACCAGGCTGACTTCAAACTCAGAGATCCACTTGCCTCTGCCTCCTGAGTGCTGGGATTAAAGGTGTGTGCCACCATGCCTGGCAACTACTATTAGTCTTAATCAGAGAAGCCTCTTTTTGAAGTGAATGATGGTTGGCTGTTTAAGGTGCTGAGAATAAGTGACAGCTGAATGTTCAGTCCTAAAATAGACATTTATACCTTCCTCTCTAAGGCTTAGGGAACATTTTAGAAGAGAAAACAGAAAGAATGGAAGAACAGAAGCTATGGAGAAGAGCTGTGTATGAAATGCTGTCTTCCTCATCTTATGGGCATAATATAACCATTATAGTCATGAACTCATAGCAGCTGCAGTTTCTTGCACTGGGCCTATAAAAGACTGGCCTACACCTCCCTGCTGAAATAGAGGCTTTGGATAGATTCTGGGAGGAGGGAATCAATGTCTTCAGGTACATACCCACTAGTGAGCCCTTCAGGCCCAAATGCATAGTTCCAAATCTAGACCCTGGTTAAATGTAGCAGGTCACAAAACAAAAAGACATAAATTTGGGAAAAGGATTTGTAGGGAGGAGAGGAGTTGAAGGGGTGGGAGAGGTATAAGAAAGAGTGGAGGGGAGCTGGGCGGTGGTGGCACACGCCTTTAATCCCAGCACTCGGGAGGCAGAGCCAGGCAGATCTCTGAGTTCACTGTCAGCCTGGTTTACAGAGCAAGATCCAAGACAGGCACCAAAACAACATAGAGAAACCCCGTCTTGAAAAAAACAAAACAAAAAACTAAATGAACGGCCGGGCGTTGGTGGCACACGCCTTTAATCCCAGCACTCGGGAGGCAGAGCCAGGC
>CABHPR010143754.1:0-12502 GCA_902168415.1 Peromyscus melanophrys | reverse complement strand
AGAAGAAGAAGAAGAAGAAGAAGAAGGAAGAGGAGGAGGAGGAGGAGAAGGAGGAGGAAGAGGAGGAGGAGGAGGACGAGAAGAAGAAGGAGAAGGAGAAGGAAAAGGAGAAGGAGAAGGAGAAGGAGGAGAAGAAGAAGAAGAAGAAGAAGAAGAAGAAGAAGAAGAAGAAGAAGAAGAAGAAGAAGAAGAAGAAAGAGGAGGAGGAGGAGGAGGAGGAAGAGGAGGAGGAGGAGGAGGAGAAGGAGAAGAAGCAGCTTTTCTGATTATGGCTGAGGAAATCGCTGATCTATGAGTGAATAGAAGAATACCATTACAATAATTTTATTGCAATGTTCTTTGAGAAGAACACTAGTATTTGATTTTCCCCTAAGCCCATGGCCTATCTTGTCTCAGGTTTTTGGCCACCCGAGCAGTATTAGGCAAAGACTCTATCTAGTGGAGTGGGTCTTAAATCCAATCAGAGATTGATTGGTGACTCCAGAAATGTCTGTACCTGTATTGCACCAGCACACCGTACAGGTAGACTGAAGGGTTTGTAAATAGGCTGATGTGTCTTTCTCCTGTGCTAGCATGCAGAATACCTTCTAGGACATGAACACTAGTCAGTAGGGGGAAAGGCTCTAATCAGGCACCAACTCAATTCCTCTGTGATTAATGAGATATGTAAGTGCTATCTTCAGCAAAAGGCTCTTACCATCAGTTTGTTGAAAGCAAGCAATTGTATCCAGAAGTTTCTCCGGTCCCACTCAGCCCCTGTGGTCCCACAGCTGCTTATAAAATAATCACTCAGAGGCTTAATATTAATTACAAACTGTATGGCTTATGGCTCAGCCTTCTTGATAGCTAGCTTGTATAACTTAACTCAACCCATTACTATTAATCTATGTATCACCACGTGTTCCATGGCTGTACTTGTGTCCCATTACATGTTGCTCCTTGGAGAGTGGGTTGGCATCTCCCCCCACTCTCCTTTCTTCTCTCACTATCTCTCTTGGATTTTCGTGTCTCACTGCATCCTGCCCTGCCATAGGCCAATGCACCTTTATTTATTAGCCAATGGCAGCAACACATATTCACAGCATACAGAAAGACATCTCATTGCCTTGGCAATTTCCTGAGAAGTGTGGGGGCTCCCATGGGGCACCTTTGACCAATAACTCAAGTAGATATAACCCATTCTTGGCACTAGCAGTTCACTTGATGGTGGGAGATGTCTAGTTGGGGCATCATCTCTGCTGTTCTTGGTGACTTCATTTATATTTCTTTCATATATGTATATATTTTAAGAAGCTTCTACAGTAGTAGGTTGCCTTATGACCCCTCAAATGACACTCAGTTTTAGCTTTGCCTCCCTGTTTCCCCCTTACCTCTCCTTCCTTCTCTTTTCCGTGTTCAATCCTCTCACTCCAGTCTCCCTCATTTTGTAAATGCACCACATTTTCCCTATCCATTCACTATTGATGAACATCTAGGCTGTTTCCAGTTTCTGACTATTATGAATAGAGGAACATTGAACATGCATGAGCAAGTGTCTCTGTGGTAAGATGTAGAGTCCTTTGGCTATAGGCACAAGAGTAGGATAGCTGGATTTTGAGATAGATCTATTCCCTAGCTGGATATTCTTTATACCAATTCTCAAGCATGTTATTCTTAAGCATCTTATGAACACAACAGCATAGAAGAAAGAATAATCAGATTCCAAGTGAACACCAAATCTTGATTTTTAAGGACCCATGAAAGCCAAAGGACTGTAGCAAATTACCTATTTCCTTAGTCTGAATTTCTTCATGTATATATTTCTTCAGTGTTTCTTGATACTCAAACTGGATATTACATATATTAATGATTTGCAAGGTGCCAAATGCTTGACACCTTGCAGTACTGATGCATTGCTACTGTGCTAAGTACTGCTTGC
Organism: Peromyscus melanophrys; assembly: GCA_902168415.1. Taxonomy (NCBI): domain Eukaryota; kingdom Metazoa; phylum Chordata; class Mammalia; order Rodentia; family Cricetidae; genus Peromyscus; species Peromyscus melanophrys. Next base: position 10,584 of record CABHPR010143754.1, on the reverse strand, counting down.
TAATTTTGAGATTACGTGAGGACATGATTTCCATTGCTACTTCTGCCAGGCAGTTGCCAATACCATGTAACATTTATGAATACTCAGTTCAACTAACTTGTATCTCAAATAGTGATACGAGGAAAATGATTTTCTGGTACATTTTTCTAAGCTTCAAACTGACCTAAAATATTGCAAATAAAAAATACGTTTCCTGTTGTTTTCTCATGATGACACAGAAATCCCAAAGATAAAGGGTGAGCTCTAAACACAAGTCTACCACATTAACTCCATCCTTTTGTTTACTCTTCAAGACAAATAAGTACATATAATAACTTAAGTCACTGCTTTAGATGAATAGCAAAACCCAGTGAGCTTTGACCAGAAGAGATGGATTTCCCAGAATGTACCCGTAATTTTCCTGTAGCTCTTTCCTTTGATCTGTGTAACTCCCTCCAAATTTCAGGGTTTATAAGATTATTGGCCACAGAGGTGGTTGTTGTTCGCTGACAGCTTCATATATGTACATAGTGCAGTCTATCGCCGACTCTGTCTCATCTCTCTCCCACCCTATCATCCTGCCATCAGTGCCAAACCCTTTCCAAGATTTGTGGTTTAGTTCTGTTTTGTGGTGTATTTAGTTTAGCCTGGGCCATTTGAATCATCACATTTTGAATAAGCAAATTCAAGACCAAAGTTTCTAAGGCTTCAAAGAGTACTCACTCATTCACATCTCAACACAGACAAGTATAGACTTTAAAACCTACAGCAATTCCATAAGCTGCAAGTCTACCTCAGCCATATCTGAGTGCTGCATTACCCCTTCATTTCTACAATCCAACAATTGACAATCATAATCACTGCTTGTTCAGAATTCTCAACATGGTAGCTATTATAACAGGCATAATTTACCTATTACCTCTGATAATAATAAAAGATAAAAGACATGCCAGCCCTGCAGAGGAAGGAGAATTTCAGTCAATGTAAGTGTCACGAAGAACTAAATCCAATGTGGAGCCATTGTGTGTGTGTGTGTGTATGTGTGTGTGTGTGTGTGTGTGTGTGTGTGTGTGTGTGTGTGTCTATGTGTGTGTGTGTTTGTGTGGTGCTTGTGGAATCTGTGTGTGAAAGAGACGTGCATGTGCATGCACACATGTGTACTTAATCATAGCCTAACAAAATAATCACTGAGCAGTTATTCAAGACAAATCTCTTGACAGACCTAGATGGGGATGATGACTATGTGGCTTTTCTTGGTTTTGTTTGTTTGCTGGTTGAAGAGACTGCTCTATGCACTGTACAAGAGCCAGAGTGTAGAGGATTTTACTATAACTGTATTGACTCTGCTTACAAAAAAAGTTTAAAGCCCTTAATGAGGCTTCCTGACAAGCTCCTATAAGATTGGGTCAGGAAGTTCAGTAGAAACAAAGACTGTTTAATGTACACAATCTCTCCTGACTCAGTGAGAATTTTCTTCTGCTTTACAAGACATAACATCAAACAAATTACATCAGACTGTGTGATGTAGACTCAAGAGAAAAATTGCAAAGTTCAGATGTGTGACAGCTGATATCACTGCAATAACTTATGCCATATCAAACTTACATAACCCTCTAGTATCATATCTGCTCTTCCAATGACTAATAATAACAGTGAAGATTTATTGAGCTTGTTGTATAACAAACATTTTTCACATTTGACCCAATTTAATCGTCAAGATAGTCTTGTGAGTAGGACACTGTGCTATCTACAGCATTCACAGTTGAGACTATGTAACTTGCCCAAGATCATACAACTTACTCGTGAAAGGAGGATTGGAGCTCAGTTTCATGGTCTTAGGGCCCTATTACTAATGGCTAGGCTGTCTGGGACTCAGCCTTTTTGAAACAACGGTGGATAAACCACAAGTGGATAAAAACAACTGCTCTGTTTGTCTTGAGCAAGGGAGTGACTACTTAGGGATGCATGTTTGTGGTAAGTAAAAAGACATAACACATATGTTTAAATAAGAGCACAGTATTGAAATCTGCCCTTTCCATTGGCATACTCTTTGAACATGGAAGACCACTCCCTCGTATCTCTTCTAATTACTGTTGAAAGAGTGTTCATTAGCCTGAGTTCTCTGCTAGTGAGATTCCTCTGTTGATAACAGAGCTTATTTATATATTTTAGCTCATGCAAACATTTTCCATAGTTGAAAATGTATAAGAGATTTAATATCAGAACTAGGCCAAAGGGAAGAAGACTTTTGTGTTATGTTATGGTAAATCACAAACTAAAGTGTTTTTGCAAAGCACTACTACTCAGCAGGAAATTCCTTTATCTTGAAAAGAAAACTGTTACTGGAAATGATATATTTTGTTATAAAAATGTAAACTCTAGAAAAATGGTATCTTTAGAGAAGATGGGAAAATCATGAACATTTGAGTAATGGAGCTAGCACAGCAGTGGACTAAATGTGAGTTTTACATAGACATTCAATGATAACATTGTTACATCTCTCCACTGTCTATCTGTCTGTCTGTCTATCTATCTATCTATCTATCTATCTATCTATCTATCTATCTATCATCTTCTACCTAACTACCTATTATATATATATGTATATATATATATATATCTCCTCTATTTATCTATCTATCCATCCATCTATCAATATCTATCATCTATCTACCTATTATCTATCTGTCTATCTATCTATCTATCTATCTATCTATCTATCTATCTATCTATCTATTTATTTATCATCTATCTATTCATCCACCTGTCCATTTATCTTGTAGGTAGGTGTGTACATATCATGAAGTACATTTAGAAATCAGACTTTTATAGGACTTGGTTCTCTCCTTCTGCCATGTAGGTCCCAGGGAAAGAGATGGTATGAGAATGATGTTATTCCTACTCCATGACTTACCCAACAACATTGGAATAAGCTGTGTTATACTTTAGATACAGTTGAAAATTATTTCAAAGACTGAATTATGTATGGAAGTATTAAAAAATCATTTCCCCTCTAGTTAGAGAAACTGTGACTGAAATAATTTATTAAAATGTCTCTTTCTTTGTTCTCTCTCTCTCTTTCTACTTCTGCTCTCTCCCGCCTTTCCTACCTCATTATGCTTTTAGGATGTACTTGATGACTAGGTGCAGGAAAGGGGAAAGAGCTAGCATGGTGGTACAAATGTTTAACTAGAAACCTGAATAGGCCTCTTGTACACAAATGCCTTTGTTTATTACCAAACCGATTGGCTGTGTGGTCGGTGTGTCTCCCTGGGTAGCCTTATATACATTTGCTTATCCAATAATATTTATTGAGTTCCTTTTATTTTTCTAGGCTGTGTACAAAATGTTGACAATAAATCAATGAATTAAATATGCCCAAACTTTATACTTTCATGGAATGTAGTAGTCTATGAGAGGAGACAGACAGAAGAAATAAATGCAATAGAATGTCAGGTGGTGATATTAATTAAAATTAATAAAGAGTCAAAATTGTAACTGTTCAGGGTTGGGCACAATGAGAGGAAGAGCTTTACATTCTTAAATGGAATGGTAGAAAAATCTCTTGAGTCAGGATCTGAGAGTAGAGAGAAAACAAGCCATGTGGACACCATGGAAATGTGTTTGCATGCCCAATATGTTGGAGACAGAGCCAGGAGCACAGCTTGAGTGGAATGATCAGTGGGGATCTTTGATGCCTTAGTAAGGAAATGTGTGACTGTCACATGGGCCAGATAGTCATTATTAGGCCTTAAGCAGAGGTGTGAGTTCATGCGAATAGTTTTAGTAGGTTTATTCTTACCACTTCACTGGAAACAGGACAAGAATGATAGTAGAGACTTCTTAGGAGACTGTGGCATTCATCTAACAAGGCCAAGGGGGTTCTGAGGGGAAACGGTGAGAAAAGTGAGAAGTCAGATTTGACCTAGTTTTAAAAGGAGGCTCAACAGGTTTGGGGTGTTTTTGTTTTGTTTTGTTTTGTTTTTTTATTTTTGCTTGTTTGTTTCTGAAATTGAATGTAGGAAGCAAGAGTGACTCTAAGAAGTTTGGCCTGAAGAAAAGTAAGAAATGAAAATCCACCATTTTCTAAAACAAATAGACAGTGAACAGTCATGCTGATGTTTAGAGGTCATATTGGTCACATAAATTTGTGGTGTTGTTTAATGTCCAAGTGGATTCCAGCTCAACATAGAGCTGGAAGTGGAGATTTGATATTTAAGTTCACAGACATAGATGACATCTAAACACACAGGACCAGGAAAGTTAATCCATGGAGTAAATACAGAAACAAAACAAAACAACCAAAATAAACATCAACAATATAGGATTGTTCCAAAGATCAACTCCAGGGCAGCTCTAAACTTCATAGAAGAAATAAAAAGGGGAAAGAATCAGAAAAGTAGGCTGCCAAGAAGGAGAACAATAGGTCCAATAAAGTCATGGTTTCAGAATCCTGAAATGCACGAGAGTGGAGTCTTTTAGATCATTCAGTTGGGAGTGGATAGATTACAAACAGGGTGGGTTTTTTTTTGCCTGCCTTGCAAGCACTTAGACTCTGTAAGATCATAACTTCCCTCCTCTTGCCTAAGCAGAAACTTTAGTAGAACTTAGGTAACAATATAGCATAACCAGGATTAGGAAAGACTAGGAAATTATATAAAAATCCCTAAATAGATCTGGGAGAGTAAATTGCCAAGATTTTCCGTACACTCCACATCCTCAGGGTCAAAATGGAGCTTTGGTAGACATATAAGACATATTAAGCATAAAAAGGTGCCTAACTGGGGCCAGAAGTGAAGGCTTCTTGTCACTTTATGGAACAACAAGGAAATAATCAGTTCAAGTGACTCTATTTATCAACTTGAATAACCCAGCAACTCAACTACATATGAAATTTCTCTGGGAATCCCAGTGTTCTATTTTCCATGGCAGTCATTTCTATAAGAGTTGATGCCGAAGGAAGGAGAAGGAGCTTTGCAATCACTGGGTTGCAAATACAACAGAGGGCAAGCATCTAAAACACTAAGGAGTAGAAGGAATCAATGAGTGCCATGCTTGATAAGCATCAGGGGAAAACAATAAAAGCAATGAATTCTTCCGGAAATTATATATATACATACACATATATAGATAGATAGATAGATAGATAGATAGATAGATAGATAGATAGATAGATAGGTAGATAGACAGACAGACAGACAGACAGATAGATAGATATTTAACATGTACATGTATATACATATGTATTATGTATACATATATTATATATATTCCAATTCTGAGAACTGATCATGCTGAGTCTAGTTAGGTGTTTGTGTAATTTCAACATATCTGGGGTACTTTCTGTAAGATCTGAGAATCTAATGAACTTTATTAAGCCTTTGATACATTTTTCTGCATTAATTGTTAAACTCATCCTGATCATTTCAGTCTATACACAATGTCCTGTTTCACCAAAGGGCAGTTTGGCAGGAAGCCCATTTAAGAGTGTAACTAAAAAATACAGTTCTTCATAATTTTCACCTGAATGAAAGTACCAATGGAATTCTTTTAAATGGTGTGTAAAGAGTCCTTTCAGGAGCATTCTCAATCATTTCGTCATCGAGCTCAAAGCTTGTGAGTGGAGGTTCAAATATGCCCTACAACATCTAAAATGCTGTAATATCCATAGGATGAGCAAGGGACCAATTTGGATGAAGACAAACTGGAAACATCATTTTTTAAACTAGTCATCAAAACTGGGCTCTCAGTGATTTATCCTGAGGCAACTAAGAGCAAGGAAAATATTCAAGGCAGCAGGAAAACTCTGGGTAAAGATGTAGGAATATCCACAGTTTGGCAGAGAAGTACAGTGGAGAGGGTGGAGAAGAAAGTCAGAGCAGGAGACAGAAATGGTAACCATTATCTCCTCATCTAATTATAGAAATATGAAAATAGTAACTCGTCAATATCTTATTTGCATATTTTCATATATTACTACCCAACTACAGTGAGCAAAGGAAGTGAGAGAAAGATGCTGGGCTCTGAAGGAACACCACAGCACGTCTTACAGCTGTGCTTAAAAGAGTGAAGTTCACAGTGATGAGATACCTGGATGTCTCAGACCTCTGGGAAAACAGAAATTAAGACAGTTTTCACAATTAATCCAACTCAAGGGTCAAACTGATATAGCAGAAGGATCAGATGACAAGCCGAAACATATACGGAAGAGATAAGAAGAGGAAGTCTGATTAGAACTGAAACTTTAATGGAGAGAAACTAGATCTATACTGAGCACTTGCTAAATTTATGATTACAGTTATTCAGAAGATTCAATGATAAGTTTCCAAGGTGAAAGTGAGCACAAATAAGAGGTAGTTCACAACAAATCCTTCCTTCAAAATTCAGTGCTAGCATCTTCGAGCACTAGGGCATTGAGTTTTTCAAGAAGACTTTATCATTTTTTAGCACCACTTCTTGCATTCTGCATTAACAAGGTAAAGTAGGAAAAGATGTAGAAAAATGGATCAATGAGCAAGGGGCTAAATGTACATTATACTGATGCACTTCCTACAAAGTGACTGTGACTGACATGCCCGTTTTTCTTTCTACTGAAAACAGTCCCTCCTACTCCTCTGGTGTGTTACAAAAATGCACTGCTAACACTCAAGTTTATCACTTCAGAAAATGAAAAACTCAACACCACCAGAAAAGAGTATCAAGTAACATTACTAAACAATGGATAGTTACTTGTATTTTTAAAATATTCTAACACAGAGATCAACATTAACATTAATACAGAATCTAACCATAAATTATTTAATACCATGTTAGTTAAAGAAACTATTATCATTTAGCTCAATTTCTCTGCATAATAGAGGTAGATACAATATAGCCAGCATCAAGAGAAGAACTGGTCAAATAAACAGACAGGAAGATTTGTAGGTGCTTAAAGTATGACCCTTGAGGAGGAATAGTTAAGAATTGGGCAGTTACATGAAGCCAAATATAATTTTGTGTGATATTTTATTACCCATCACTCAAAACTACCAATGATTCCATCTGGAATGTTCTGTAAAAGTCTGGGTGTTAAAAGTTTGCTCTCCATCTTGGCACTGTTGAGAGGGAGTAGAACTTTAAGAGGTAGAGTCTATGAGGAGACCTCAGGAACTTCTGTACGACCTTGAAGGTGACAGCGGGGTTGACTCTCTCTTCCTTCCCTCTTCCCAGTCATGTGGAAAGCAGTTTTGCTACACCATGGTCTCCATTCTTGCCCTGCCATCAAAGGCCCAAAGCAATGGGCCAACTGATCACAGACAGAAACATTTAAAGGTCGTTACCTAGTTCATAATGACAGAAGCTGCTAACACAGCACATCGAATTTTAATTAATCTACACTTTAAGTAGTTTTATCCAAAGTAAAGTGCTTTTCGTGTTTCCTGTCAAGAAAAGAAAGTCACAGAAGAAAATCATTCGGAAGAAGTGAGTAGGCCACATGTAGTGATAAAATCATTCTCCACAAGACGGTTCCATCATTTAGGAACTCCCTAGGTTTGGGTCTGTCACTCAGATTTTTCCATAACATAGTTTCCACACCATTAATTATGCTTGTGTATTTTATAAACTATTATGCTTTAAACATGAATTTTCCCCCATAGGCTATTATTGTGTTTCAACTTGGTCCCTAGCTGGTGGGGCTAAGAGGTTCTAGAACCTTTGAGAAGTGGTACCCAGATAAAGGAGTAGGCCACTGGGGTATAGGCCAGCCCTTCTGCCTGCCATGACTCCCTCTGCTTCCCTTCTGCTACCACAATATGAGAATCACTAGCACCCGTCACCATAGCAAAGATGCTTTCCTTTCTATGATAGACAGTGGCCCCGGAACTGCTCGACAAAATACCATCTTTCCCTTAAGTTGTCAGGTAATCCATACAGAATTGTTTTACACTTTATGATAAAATCCATATGACATATGCTAACCATCTATGTTCCCAGCATCAAGTAAGATTTGAGAAGAAAGCTGGGCGGTGGTGGTACATGCCTTTAGTCCCAGTACTCGGAAGGCAGAGCCAGGTGGATCTCTGTGAGTTTGAGGCCAGCCTGGTCTACAGAGTGAGATCCAGGACAGGCTCCAAAGCTGCACAGAGAAACCCTGTCTCGAAAAACAAAACAAAACAAAAAGATGTGTGAAGAAAATTGTGAGATTCAAATCTTAAGTATGGACACATTATGAGCTTCAGAGGAATAGACTCGGCATTTGGTATATGGTTGGTATTTTATTAATAAGTAGAAAAGGAAATCCATATCCACTGATTCTTTACAGATTCAGGATATTCAAATAACACAGTCAAACTTCAAGTCATGGGCAGTTAACACTTTTATGGTATTATTATTATTATGTAAATATTTGATTTTGCAAGTGAAAAACACATCAAGAATAAGTGAAGTGTGGTGGTACACAACTGTGCTCCCCAAAATTAGTAGGCTTTAGCAGGAAGTGCAGCAGTTAAGTCTGAATACAGAATGAGTTTGAGGAGCCTGGACTACCTAAAATCCAGCCTTTAAAAAAGGGTGTGGGGAGATAATAATCTCCTATTTTATAAAAGAGGCAAGGACTCAGCTGTAGTAACCCGTTGAATAGTGACGTATAATACTGTTCAAATTCCCTAGCCAGGCATCTGTCTCCACTACCGCCGCATCGTCCACCTCTCCTCAGTTGTCCACCTCTCCTCAATATTAGTTTCTCATTTGCTTGTCAATTTGGATGAGTATGGTTTTATCTACAGAATATTCTGAAAGTATCACATTAAACCCACACAGTACCAGCCCTGTGGTTTCTTTTGACTTTCCCCACAGAGATCTGGTTGATATGCTAAGCCTGTTGGCCTTCTTCCTTTGTTCCTAAGTGGACTGTTCCACCCCCCCCCTCACACTTTCTCTTTAATTGAGAGGGTCTGAGGGGAGGAAGCCCACCCTAGCTTCCTATTTTGAATGGGTCCTTCTCTTTTCTGGCTTCCCACAGATTTCGCCTTTATATCTTTCTGAACAAGGGATCATTCAGTGTTGTCTATACTTCCAGACTATAAGACTCTTCTACTAAATAAACAAGAGAGAAATGAACTTCTTTCATAAAATCAAAATTGCTTATGAGACCTTAAAGAGGGCCCACTTAGGAATTTCCATCATTGGTGTGTTTCTCTTTAAATCTCAGGTGTTTTGAAAGGGTCTGATAATTGACTGTAAAATTCCTTCTCTCTAATTTATCAGGTAAGTTTCAAAAAATTGTTACTACTACTACTACTACCACAGCTTAAGTATAGAATATTGATTGAGGTTTGACAATTTTGTCAGACCGGTATTTAATTATGGCAATGCTGAGTTCTCCTAGTTCAACTTTGCTTATGGTGTAATTAGTCCCAAAGTGAGTAACTCATGTTTGTGACCTTGTGGTAATGATGGGAAGGGATCTTACCTCGAGGGTGCAGTGCAACCACCAGATGAGGCCACTCCATGGGTGGAAAAGTTTATTTGGGGAAGTTCAAAGCTGTCATGGCTACCTCTTAGGAGACAGGGAGGATAGCAAGAAGGGAGAGAAAGCCTAGTTAGTTACAAAACAAACAGGCTCTGAAGGGATGGACACCTGTAAACTGGAACAGCCTGGAAGATTTTTGTGTGTTTGTGGGTGTGGGTGTGAGGAGGGGGATTGGGGGGACTTTATGGGCCAGAAGAGCCAAGGACTTTTTTGATATATGTTACAGGTATGTGCTAATAAGGAACTAGACACCCTATTTACTGGAGGTGGTGGGAGATAAGAAAGCAGCGGCGCTTCCTGGTGGGAGAAACTGTGTGCACAGGTTTCTGAGGAACAGAGTGTAAGCATTTATCTACCTGCCAGCAATCCTCCTGATCACCCTGCTGGAGTCCAGTCTTCTTTCAGGCTGTCATTTAAGACATTGTCATGGGCACTGATATTTTAAGGGTTTGAGGGTTGGGACCTAACACTTAAGTGTCTTGTATATGTCCATCATATACTTTCTAATATATGAAAGCATAAGATCCCTTCAGATGATTAAGATACATGCCCATTTATGTTATATTTTATGCAGATTTATTTTAAAGAATAGAACAAAGCACCAAGCAAAGGTCCAGGGTTGGGCCAGCAATAACTTTATTGAGGACTAGGGAAGACTTGCAGACACATAGCATTTTCTGCACAACATGAAGAACATTTTCATCAAGTCTCTTCTGTTGACCCCTCTGACTCAATATCAATCCCTGTGAACTACTTTTTCTCTGTAAGGCTGCGATATTCAATAAAGTTGCCAGCAGAAGAGCAAAATGGCTTTCTCATAACAATCTCCGCTTAACAGTTCACAGAATAATTAATGATTCCCAGCACTTCAGCTAGTGACAAGTGCCACGAAGACCAGCAGAAATTCAGTTGGAATGTGTGTTGACCAAGAACCATGATCATTTACAAATCCGTTGTCCCAGTTGTACTAGTTATTATATTAAGCAATAAAATTGAGCAGTGGAGAAGTTGATTCATTCGAAGGGCTATAGATGTGGCTGGGGTGGCAGAGTGCTTGCCTGGAATACACAAAGCTCTGGCCTCAGTCTCCAATA
>CABHPR010143753.1:4140-41018 GCA_902168415.1 Peromyscus melanophrys | reverse complement strand
TCTACACAGCCTCTTCAATAATAGGCCTTTCCATCTAGACTTCTTAAATCATGGCTTAAAACCTTCCAAAAGCAGACATTTCCAGGCTTTCTCAAAGGTTTAGGCCCAGAATCAGCACGTCACTTCTGCTGAACTCTATTGGCTGAAGTGAGCCCCAGGTGTAGCCCAGATTTAGTGTGTTCCATGACTACAGAGCAGCCACGCACACTGGGAGTTCAGCTAGGTTGGATGTGGTCTTTGAATGACAGGCTTAGCCATCTGTTTTCTATAAAACGGGATTAATATTGCCTGACTCAGAATCATCACCATTTTCAAATAATAACTACCTAGTAGCAAAGTTTTTATAAAGATTAAAAGAGACATGAGGAACACCCTCCACTCCCCACCTTCGCCCCCGTGCTTGGGAGTTATGGGAGACTTATTTCACGTGCGTCTATTCATGCCTTGGCCACTAGGTGGCACACTGGTTAAACATTATCTTCACCTCCAAGGATTGCTCCTGAAAAATGCCTATTTTACATGTAGCAAACACTGATTTCATTCACTTTCAAATATTTTTTTTCCTAGCCTCTGGCTCACATGGAATACTTCCTTTCAATTTGGTAAAGGCTTTTCTAATAATTTATGTTGTCCTATAGTGAAATGAGTTAGATAAAATGAAATTTCCCATCAGTGGATGTATAGAAGTAGAAGCCGAGCAACCATTTGGCACAGGAAAATTAGTAACAGACAGGTATTTTAACTCTATTTCCATGTCTATATTCTGAAAATAAGGGAGTTGTCTTGAATGTCTGGAGCAGAACAGTTAATACTGTTTTCTTACCCAAAGGTTAAACTGCGACCGGAGAGTGACATCATGATGGCCACCTCTTTCTGTAGATCCCTCTAGCTAAGACTGGGTTAGACAGTTAAGAACCGTTTAACACATGAAGTTCAAATTGCAGTGTTTGTGAATTAATTTTCTTCAGACTGCACATGCCCATTATCTCCATCTGCTTTTGTGCTGACGTCACAGAGCCGAGTAGCTGGCCAGGGACCCTCTCAGGTTCTCTCACTTCATCTACAGAACTCAAAACATGTACTCTCTTCCTCTCTAAAAGGCTGTTTTCAGGTCTCTGAGCTAACCTGTAAACCTCGACCAAATCTTGCTAACTGCCCTACTAATGTCCCGTATGTGGTCTAGGATCCAACCTAGTGGCTTAACTTCTGTTGTCTAAGAAGTTGATATGTCTTTTCCTTAGATTTTTGTGAAGATTAATTGAGTCAATACAATCAACCTCTGGAATGATGCTTTGGGAGTAGAATCAGCATTCTGTTGCTTCAGTCCTGGTTTTACTTTTCATTTTAAAATATGCATATATTTCAGTAAGCGATATGTAAGATCACCACAAACTTTAGATACTACAAATGCAAAAGAGAAGGCTGTGAGCTGTAAATTGAGTCCACAGTTCCTGCAGAGGCAACTGCCTCAGAAAACTGCAGGCAGTTTCATGGGGACTAGGTCTCTGTGGATGGGCTTGCAGGCTGTTTGTAATTTTTTGTTACCGCAATTACAGAAATATTTTTGTGTTTATGTATAGAATAAATTTCCCAGAGCTGAATTATAAGGTTATAAGGTGTGTGTGTGTGTGTGTGTGTGTGTGTGTGTGTGTGTGTGTGTGTGTGGTTACTGGGGATTGGTACTGTAGCTTCATATGTACTAGACAAATGCTTGATTACTGCAGTATATTGCAAGATCACATTGAGATTATTATATGAGTTTGAAGAACTATATTTTAATTTCAATGGCTCTTATTTGTGGAATATTCCTTTACACTGTGTGAATGAATATATGTCACTGAGATTGGTTTAATAAGGAAGCTAACTGGTTAACAGCTGGACAAGATAAGCTTAGGGGGAGAGCCAAACAGAGAATGTTGGGAAGAAGAAGGGCAGAGTTGTTGGAGTTGCGAACAGATGCAGAGAGAAGCAAGGTGGGCATGCTGTACTGAGAAAAGGTACCAAACCATGTGGCAAAGCATAGATAAGAAATATGGGTTAATTTAAATGTAATAGATAGCTAGTAATGAGCCTGAGCTATTGACCAAGCATTTATAATTAATATTAAGCCTCTGTGTAGTTACTTGGAAACAGCTTGCAGGACAAAAACTTCCATTTACACTTATTATTAGCAAAGATGAACACCATTTTTTATGAAGATTCAACTGCAGTTTCCTGAGAATTCTCTGCTTCTATCCTTTGACTGATTTTAAAGAATAATTAAGCTGGGTGGTGGCGGTGGCGGTGGTGGTGGCGGCGGCAGCGGTGGCGGCAGAGGCGCATACCTTTAATCCCAGCACTCAGGAGGCAGAGCCAGGCAGATCTCTGTGAGTTTGAGGCCAGCCTGGTCTACAGAGTGAGATCCAGGACAGGCACCAAAACTACACGGAGAAACCCTGTCTCAAAAAAAAAAAAAAAAAAAAGAACATTTTCTGATATTTATAGACTTTATGGATTGAGAAAATTCTTCCATGACAGGAGCTGTACTCTTTTTTTCCCAAGTGACCAGAGATTGTTTAGCTCTGTTCAAAATATTTGTGTTTTTGTTCTTTGAGACAGGATTGCATTCTGTAGCTTAGGCTAACCTGGAACTTACTACATAGCCCAGGATAGTCTCAAACTTTTGGTGTCTCTCCTTTTACCTCAGCCTTCTGAGTGTTGCGAGTGCACTTGTGAGTTATCATGCCTGGCTAGTTACAATTTTTAAAACTCACTTGAATTTTGACATAATATTAATATAATATTTATGAACACTTTTAAATTAACATAATACTCTTGGATGATTATTCTCTTGACTTTGTTCTCCTCTTAGAGGGGGTGCTTCACAGCTTGGTGTGTAATTTGCCAAATTAATTACACTGCACTTACACCTTGAGCAGTAAAGTGTGTGTGTGTGTGTGTGTGTGTGTGTGTGTGTGTGTCTGTGTGTGAACTTGTGTGTTTGTGAGTCTGTGTCTGTGTGTGTGCATGAAAGTGTGTGTGTGTGTGTGTGTGTGTGTGTGTGTGTGTGTGTGTGTATGTCTGGAATTGAACCTAGAACCTTGTGCACAGTAGGCAACCATTTTACCACTGTGTTACACCTTGTTATAAAATATTTTGTTTTGTTTTGTCAAACAGGGTCTTATTAAGACTGGCTGGGGCCGGGCGTTGGTGGCTCACGCCTTTAATCCCAGCACTCGGGAGGCAGAGCCAGGCGGATCTTTGTGAGTTCGAGGCCAGCCTGGGCTACCAAGTGAGCTCCAGGAAAGGCGCAAAGCTACACAGAGACACCCTGTCTCGAAAAACCAAAAAAAAAAAAAAAAAAAAGACTGGCTGGGATCTTGCAACCTTCCTGCCTCTGCCTCTGAAGTGCTGGGACTATAAGAGTGTGCTCTCACGCCCAGCATCAGAAAACATTTCGGTTAATATTTTCCTCCTTAAATATGTTGGCTCTTTGCTATAATAACAATTAGAACATCCTATGCCAGAATCTCCCAGAGAGACTCAAGGGAACTAAGAGTATTTGGAGCAGACATATACCACCACACAAGCACTGTGCAGTGGCTGCAGGACCAGCTGGCTGCGAAGACATTGTTGTGGTAGTTATCAGCCCTCCATGGTTTCAAAGGACACTGCTACTCTGCCCAGGGACTACTGTAGCGATATTGTGTTCCCCAAAAATATTGTGCACCCTAATAAACTTATCTGGGGTCAGAGAACAGAACAGCCACTAGATATAGACGCCAGAAAATGGTAGCACATGTGCCTTAATCCTAGCATTCCAGAGGCAGAGATCTGTCTGGATCTCTGTGAGTTCAAGGCCACACTGGAAACAGCCAGGCATGGTGACACAAGCCTTTAATCCCAGGAAGTGATGGCAGGAAGCAGAAAGGTATATAAGGCGTGAGGGCCAGGAACTAGAGCTGGTTAAGCTTTTAGACTTTTGAGTAGCAGTTCAGCTGAGATTCATTCAGATGAGGACTGAGAGGCTTCCAGTCTCAGGAAATAGGATCAGCTGAGGAACTGGCGAGGTGAGGCGGCTGTGGCTTGTTCTGCTTCTCTGATCTTCCAGCATTCGCCCCAATACCCAGCTCCAGGTTTGATTTTATTAATAAGACCTGTTAAGATTCGTGCTACAGACTACAGTCAACCATAATGAAGCATGCGGCTGTGCACCATTCCACTTCCAACCCTAAAGGAGTCTGGCCTCCAAGCCAAGCCAGCAGCAGGCAGGAAATCAAGTTCTGTAACCGTTGTACACATAGAAAGTGCTTTGATTTGTGGAGTGCACGTGGCACATGGAAACACTGCCAGGCGCAGCAGGAGACCAGCCAGACGTGAGTGCTGTCCCACTTCTGACCCAGATTGGCACTATAGAAAGAACAAAGCCATGCCGTGGAGTTGCTGTTCTGTGAGCGTGTGCGAGTCAAGGCATGATCGTGAGGCATGTTGCTGTGGAGGATCCTAGGAGACATAACCTGGGGTGAGACTCAGTGTCCTGAGTTCAAGTGTTCTTCAGAAAAAAGGACGCTTCATTTGATAGAGGCCCCAGGATCTCCCTGCACTTGAAGCTCTTCCACTTGCTGATAGTCCAGGTAGAACACAGCACTGAGTGGCCTCTGGAGCCACACACACAGCCTTGGATTTGAATACTACACTAACAGTGTCTAAGTGTCTAAATATTTCACCGATTGTCTTTGGGGCCAAATGTCCTCTTATCTTTTATGTCTTCCTGGCTGAGGAAGAGTTCCCTAGTTGTGACTGAGTAGCACAGACTTTCACCATGTCTCCCAGCACATTTAGTTCAAGGCTTCCCAAGTTTTCTTGCAATTAGTCTTCAGTCCATGGGTGATTGCTTCTGCAGAGGGAACTGGCCATTTCATTGGCTGAATTTGCCCTCACTTATTTCTATAAATGAAGTCTTATGATCTTTGTATTTCTCCCCTCCGCCAAGCCTGAATCATGAGTGACAAGTTGCTAGGACATTTACCATATGGAAGGAAGCTGGAAGCTTCTCTGGGATCCTGAAGAGCTAGGTCTGAGTGGCAGTTAACTTACAGGTGTGGAGGTCAGAGTCCCTGATGGACAGGGATGATATGGGAAACAACCAAGTTCCTAAGGGATAGCTATTTTGTTGTGTAGTCTTCATCCATTCATTCTAAAAGAAAATGGTCCTTTGAAAGATAATGTCTGGTCTCTAAAGAATTCAATAGTGGGATGGCACCAGAAAACTAAAGGTGTTTAGTCTTGGCTCTTGAGTTTGAGCTCATCAGAAACAATACAGAAGTAGCTCATGCCAACATCAGTAGTCCATAGGGACTGGAGAGATGGCTTGGAGGTTATGAGCACTGCCTGTTCTTCCAGAGGTCCTGAGTTCAATTCCCAGCAACCACATGGTGACTCACAACCATCTATAATGATGTCTGGTGCCCTCTTCTGGCACTCAGGCATGCATGTAGATAGAATACTGTATACATAATAAATAAATAAATCTTAAAAAAATAAATAAAGTAGTCCATAGAATATCAAAGCAACAGGTGTCTCTGTGGCCCTGGGAGTATGGTGGGAATCAGTAGTCACCACTCACAAACTCTACAGTCTCAGATTCCAGGGTCAGGAGAGAGCCCTGGGTGTTTATGGGTAGCATTATGACCAGTGCTGCTCTTGTTACCTGATGGTGGAAACTTCTGCAAAGTTTACTAACAAGCTTTCTGCCCAGTGATGGCAGAATGACCTTTCCTGCACACAAAACACAATTTCTGGTCTCAGAAAGCCCTGCACTTTTCTTGAGCAGCTCACATACAAGCCTTGCCACCCCCAAAATGGTGTATATTGGGGTCGTGGTTAGAGATAAAAGTGATACCTGACTCAGTGGGGGAAACATGCATTGCTTTTTAAAATGCCATTTTATTCATTTAAAAAACAGGGAATCTGTCCCCTTTATCCATTTTTAATTAAAATTTTTTACACAACAGATTTTGATCATATTCTCTCCCCTCACCCAACCTCCCTGATCCTCCCCACTTCCCTACCCACTCAACTTCATGTTCTTTCTCTCAAAAAAAGTGATTAAAAATTTCAAAAGACGCCGGGCGGTGGTGGTGCACGCCTTTAATCCCAGCACTCGGGAGGCAGAGGCAGGCGGATCTCTGTGAGTTCAAGGCCAGCCTGGGCTACAGAGTGAGTTCCAGGAAAGGCGCAAAGCTACACAGAGAAACCCTGTCTCGAAAAACCAAAAAAAAAAAAAAATGTCAAAAGACAGGTGATATATATCAACAAAGGTTACAGCTGGTCAGGACTTGGCCATTATCTCAGTTTTCTCAGGGACCCCTAAAGGTTTCTTCACCCACAGACAACAGGAAGCAGTCTAGAGAAGATGATGTTTATATTCCCAAGTGATGGGGTGGGTGGTTGTTGGTTATTTGTTGGCTTATGGATATTTGTTATCATTTAGGGCAATGTAGGAATATAAGATAAAAAGACAACTATTATCTCAGATACTTTGCGTTGGCATAGATTTGGGTATATTGATACAAATTTATTTTTGTTATGCTGAATATAAAAAAAAGTCAAAAGAAAACGAAAAAGCAAACAACAAAAAAGTGGAGTTCATTTGTTGTTAGCCAACTATTCCTGGGCTTGGGGCCTGCCCTGGAGTGTCTTTGATAGAACCAGTGACACTCCACCGAAGAAAACTGATTTCCCCTTACCAGCAGGTATCAATTGCAAATAGCTCCTTGGCTGGGGTGGGACCCCGTGTTGACTTCCCTTTCTCTGTGTTAAGGTTGTGTCTGGTTTGAACTTGTGCAGGTCTTGTGTGTGCTGTCACAGTCTCTGTAAGTTCATAATGTGTATCAGCCCTGTTATGTCCAGATGACGTTGTCTACTTGGAGTCATTCACCACCACTGGCTCTTACAATCTCCCCCCCCCCCACACACACACACTTCTGCATAGATCCCGGAGCATTGAGGAGAGGGGCTTGATAATGGCCTCCCATTTAGGGCCGAGTGATCCAGAATTTTTCCCTTACTGGATATTGCCCATTTGTGGGTTTCTGTTTTAATTACTGTCTACTGCAAGAAGGGACCTCTTGGGTAATGCTCTGCTCTATGGGCATAGCCATAGATCATTAGGAGTCATTTTATTGCTATGCTCCTGTAGTTGAATAAGGGTGGTATGTTTTCCTTAGGGCCGATGACCTATCTAGTCTCAGGTTTTTGGCCACTCCAGCAGTGTCTGGTCTGGGTCCCGTCTTATGGAGTGGGCCTTAAATCCAATCAAAGAGTGGTTTGTTACTTTCATAGTTTGTGCCACAATGACACCAGTATTGTGTCTTGCAGGCAACTTTCTGTTCTAGACCCTGGGGTTTGTAGCTACTTGACGACTATGTTGATGACTACTTTTCTCCTCCAGCAGCATGCAGAGTACCATGGACACTAGTTAGTAGGCATGAAGCTTCTAGTTGGGCACCAACTTGATTTCTCCATGTCTGGTGATATAAATAAATTGTGTCTTTAGTAATAGGACCTTGCCTGTAGGTTATAGAGAGTAACCAATAGTCTTGGTAATAGCCTGTGATGCTTAGGGGCATCTATGGGACCCTTTGGCCAATGACTAACAAGATGTAACCCGTTCCTTGCACTGTATGTTTTACATATAATGGGAGAGAGAGACATTCTCTCTCCCATTATATGGTGAGTCCATATATATATACATATATCTGTGTGTGCTTTATGATTAAATATATATTTAGAATATATATATATACACACATACACACACACACACACACACACACACACACACAAACATATATCTTAGGAAGCATCTATGGTAGTAAGTTTCCAAATGACTTTTCAAAAGGCCTTTGGTGTTCCTTGTCCCCACATTCTCTCCTTTACCCTGGCTTCCCACCCTACTCCCCATTTACTACTCCCATTCTTGAAAAGATTTAAACAAAATAAACCTGCTTTTGCTGGTAACAAAACTTACTGTTCTGTTCCACTGAATAATTTCTTCAAGGATCCCTGAAGTGCCTCATCACAATTCTGTATTTCTTTTATGTGTAAACCTCACTTTACTCAAATCTTTAATTCAGTACCATAACATAATTTGTAAGTGTCTATTAATTGCTATTACAGAACACAGTGCCCTCAAATTGGACATTATTATTATTGCTAATTCATGTGCATGAAGTTTCTCTTCTGGATATTTTGCCTTAATTGCTCTTTAAAAGAAAAAAAAGAAAAGAAAACAAAGCCAGAGTTGGGTATGGCTGTTTATTCATGTCATCGAAGTACTTGGAAAGCGGGGGCAAAGAGAATCAGGTCATTCTCAGGTACACAGTGAGTGTCAGCTACACAGGTCAGCCTGGGCTACATGAAACTGTCTCAACCCTCCACACTCTCCCAAAAAGTTGTATAAGGGTCTCTATTCCTGTGAGAAAACACTACAAAGAAAGCAGTGTGGAGAAAAAGGTTTATTTAATCTTATAGCATGTAGCGCATCTCCTGGGGACGTCAAGGCAGAATCTTAAGGCATTTACCTCGATGCAGGAACTGAAGCAGAGGACATGAAGGAACATTGCTTGCTGGCTTTGTTCCTCGTGACTTGCTCAACCTGCTTTCTTCTACAACCCAGAACCACCTGCCCAGAGGTGGCACCACCCACAGTGAGCTGGGTCCCCCCACATCCATCATCAATCAAGAAAATGCAGCACAGGCTTGTCCACGGGCCACTCTGGTAGGGACATTTTTCTCCATTGAGCCTCCCATGTGGTGGTATTGTGTTCCCCAAAATACTGTGCACCCTAATAAACTTATCTGGGGTCAGAGAACAGAACAGCCACTAGATATAGAGGCCAGAAAATAGTGGCACATACACCTTTAATCCTAGCATTCCAGAGCAGAGATCCGTCTGGATCTCTGTGAGTTCATGCCACACTGGAAACAGCTAGGCATGGTGACTCACATCTTTAATCCCAGGAACTGATGGCAGAAAGCAGAAAGATATTTAAGGCATGAGGATGAGGAACTAGATGCTGGTTAAGCTTTCAGACTTTCGAGAAGCAGTTCAGCTGAGATCCATTTGGATAAGGACACAGAGGCTTCTAATCTGAGGAAGAGGATCAGCTGAGAAGTTGGCCAGGTGAGGTTGGCTGTGGCTTGTTCTGCTTCTCTGATCTTCCAGCATTCACCCCAATAAATGGCCTCAGGTTTGTTTTTATTAAGACCCTTTTAAGATTCGTGCTACACTCCCACTTCCCAAATGACTCTACTTTGTGTCAAGTTGACATAAAACTAGCCAGTCAGCAGAGCACCCAGTCCACTGTGGTTGCAGTACATGCATGAGTCAGGCAAGACAAAACAACCACACAGTAAATCAAACGAAGGGACTTTATTATGGTGGGTGCATTTGTTTGACATGTACTTCAGCTGAAGGTCCTCAGGCTTTCTATCCAAGGGACTGGATGTCTTAGAAAAGCAGGCAGTTCCGCAATACTCATATATGTTGCCCTTCCAGTACCCTACAGCTGTTATAAGGAAGAGGGAGAAGCCATGCAGACTTGTTCTGAGAGCTGCTCAGGCATTGGGGCTAGGGATAAATTTATAGACCAAATCTATGACTGATTTTAGGCTTCACGCTGTAAGCTAGAAACATGAACACAGAATAGTATTGAGAAATTACATGGGGAAAATTTTAGACCCTTACCTTAACATTACTCAATTAATATTCAAAAATTGATAAATATTTTAATGGTTTCATTCATCTTCAGTGTGTATTCAATTTTTCTGGTTCTATCTACTAAACTGTGAGCAGCCAGGTGACTGGCTGCTGTCTTACCCATTATCTAAGTACCTCATTATTTAATCCTCATGACCTAAGGATGGGCACTGTTGTCATCCTTAAACTAAAAACACAAAAAACAAAACACTGGAGCTGTGGAGACTTACAGCAATTTGCATAGCTCTGCCCCTTCCTTCTGCAGGGTGTGGCCAAGACTCAGATATTGGCACAGTGCTGATGCAGAGGACATGGATCTGACACTTCATCAGGTGCTCAAGAAACCATCATCCTAAAAGTTACGGAGAAATACAAACATGAAATAAAATTTGGAAAACAAAATAGAATGTAATAGTATTGAAAATAGCCCAGGACATCACAGATAAAAGTATTCTTTTACAAAATTGTGTTTTAAATTTTTATGTCTGTTTATATGTATGAACTGATTCTTCCATCTTGTGCACACAATAGTTTTGTCTGACATTTTCTTCCGTGCACACAATGTATTTTGTACATCCTCACCACTGCCCTCCTCCTTCCTTTCCCCTCTTCTTGACCCCTTCTTTCTCCCAGTAGTCTCCCTTGTCCCTTTGTGCCATTTTGGTCTTTTGTCTCGATTCCACATATGAGGAAACACAAGCAACCATTGTCTTCCCGAGTCTGGCTAACTTTCCCTGCCAGGATGATCTCGAATTCCATTTATTTACCTAACAAGCAACATACTTTTCATCTCCTCTGTTTTCCTTCTTTCGGTGTTTTAAGACAGGGTCTCACAATGTGTCCCTGGCTGATCTAGAACTTGCTGTGTAGACAAGGCTAGCCTCCAACTCACTGAGACCCACCTACCTCTGCCTCCTGAGTGCTAGGATCAAAGGTGCACACTTTTCTGCCATACCAGAATGACTTTGTTCTTTTTATGACTAAAGTCTTTGTATACACCCAGGGACTACATAGCTTTACCTTGGCTATTGTGAATAGTTCTACAATAAAGCGGCGATGTGGGTAGCTCTTTTATAAGTTGACTTGGAGTGCTTTGGGTATACATCCCGGAGCGGGATAGCTGGATCATGTGGTAGTTACATTTTTAGTCTTTAAGGTACCTCCATACTGATTCCCATAAACGGCTGTGTAAGTTTACCATCCATCCAACCACTTTTTCCTTCTCTAGCATGTGTTCTTGTTTTCCTGGCGACGGTCATTCTGACCGGGGGAACATGTACTGTTAATGCATGTTCATGTTTCAATTTACACTTCCCTTGTGGCTAAAGATGTTGCACATTTTGAGTCTTGTGTTCACTGACTGTATTTCTTCATTTGAAAAGTGTGCTCAGTACATTTGCCCACTTCTAGCTTTGATTACTTCTCTCTTTTGACGTTCGTTTTTCTGGATGCCTGTATATCCTGAGAGTTTACTCCTCTGTTACATGAATAGCTGGCTAAGACATCCTTCCATTGCAGGCTGTTGTTTCCTTTGCTGTACATAAGATTTTAAATTCCATACAATCCCATTCATCAGTCCTTGCTATTATTCACTGAGCTACAGAAGTCTTATTCAAGAAAGCCATTGCATATGTCTATGTATTGACATGTTTACCTTACATTTTCCTCTAGTAGTTTCGGAATTTGGGCTCTTACAGTAAGGTCTTTGAACCGCTGAACTGATTTTCATAGAGTGTAAAAGGTAGGGATCTAATTTTGTTCTTTCACACATGGATATCCATTTTTTCTGGCACTGCCTCTTAAAGAGTCTGTATTCTTTCCTTCTTCGTTTTGAAGATTTATTTACTTGTTGTGAGAGCACACATGTATGTGGGTGTCTTCAGAAGCCATAAGAGTGTCATATTCCCTAGAGCTGAGGTTACAGGAGATTGTGGGCTGCCCAGTGTGGATGCTGGAAACTGAATTTCAGTTCTCTTTACAAAAGCAGCAAGTGCTCTTAACCACTGAGCTGTCTATCCAGCCCAGTGGCTATCTCACTTCTAATGCATGTTTTTGCCACCTTTGTCAAAATTTAGAAGGTTATAGCTACGTGAGTTTATTTCTGTGTCCTCTCTTCTGTCTCATTGGTCTGTATATCTGTGGTGGTTTGAATAAGAATGACCCCCTAGCTGGAGTGATGGCTCAGTGGTTAAGAGCACTGGCAGCTCTTCCAGAGGTCCCGAGTTCAATTCCCAGCAACCACATGGTGGCTCACAACCATCTGCAATGAGATCTGGTGCCCTCTTGTGGCCTGCAGGGATGTATGCAGGCAGAACACTGTACATAATAAATAAATCTTAAGAAAAAAAAAAAAAAGAATGACCCCTGTAGACTCATATATTTGAATGCTTAGTCATCAGGGAGTTGCACTACTTGAGAAGGATTAGGAGGTGTGGCCTTATTGGAGGAAGTGTGTCACTGAGGTTGGGCTTTGAGGTTTCCAAAGTTCAAGCCAGGCCCTGTGGCGCTCTCTCTTCCTGAGGCCTGCAGATTCTGATATAGAGCTCTCAGTCACTTCACTAGCACTTTATCTGCCTGTGTGCTGCCATGCTTCCTTCCCACCATGATGATAATGAACTAAACTTCTGAAACTGTATGCAAGCCCCAATTAAATGTTATCTTTTATAAGAGTTGCCCTGGTCATGGTGTCTCTTCACAGCAACAGAACACTGACTAAGACAATACTTTTTGTGCCAATATCATACTGTTCTTCTAAGTGTGGTTCTGCAGCACAGCTTTAAAGCAGGTACTATGACACCTCTCACATTGATTTTTCTCCTCAAAACAGTATTTTATGTTTCTACATGAATTTGAGCTCTTTAAAGCATGTTATTAAAATTTTGATGAGAAGTATATTGACTCTGTGAGCTTCTTCTAGTGATAGTCATTTTTAGAAGCTTTAAAAAATATTTATTTTTATTTATGTGCATGGCTGTGTGTGTGGTGGGCAGGGGGCTGCAACAACCAAAAGAAGGCACCAGCTCCCCTGGAACTGGAGTTATGGATGGTTGTGAGCCACCATATGGGTGCTGGGAACCCATCCCAAGTCTTCCACAAGAACCTCAAGGGATATTGACTGCTGAGTCATCTCTCCAGCCCCTCATTTCTAGAATTTTAAAAATGTTGCTAATCTGTAAACATGGGAAATCTTTCCATCTTTAGGGACTTACTTTCCTTGGTGTTTTCAAGTTTTTATCATAGAGGTTTTTAACCTCCTTGATTAGGTTTGTTCCTAGTGGGTTGGTTGTTTGCTTCTTGGCCATTGTGAATGGGATTGTTTTCCTGATTTCTTGGTTGGTGACTTTGTTTTTTATGTATTTATTTTTAACTAATGATTTTGTATCCTGCTACTTTGCTGGAAGCATTTATCAAATCTGAGAGTCTTCTGGTAGACTCTAAGGTATTTTAAGTATACAATCATATCACTTACAAATAGGGACAAATGGACTTCTCTTTTTCCCATTTGTATCTCTTTTATTTCTTTCTCTTGTCTTGTTACTTTAGCTAAGATTTCCAGTTATATATTGAATAAGATGTAGAAGCCCGTTTTCAGGTTCCTTGTGGCTTTACCCAGGAGGTCTGCATAGAGAGGATGATTAGGACCACAGGTCTGAGTGCAGGTATCTGTGATGGTCTGCACTTGGCTGTACTGGGGGGAGGTCTTTTGCTCCATCCCTTGGCGTCTCTATAAATGCCCTGGGACAGTCAGGGCCCGTTGGAATAGGTTCCAGGCCTTCTCAAGGCTATCCTTTATTTTCTATCTGTTTATCCCACAATCTAAACCCTTCTATCTAATATTTCCTGCTGCTCACACTCAAGAAAACTCCAGGGAGTTGTGAGGTTGGTGGGTAAACGCCCCACAGTAAGAGAGGTAAGATTAGAAATCCCAACTTGTTCTTGATTTTAGAGGCAATGAATTCCAGTTTGCCCTTCAGTAAAATATTGGTTATAGGTTTAATGAATGTGGCCTTTATTATGATTTTTCCATTCCTAATTTCTTTAGAGTCATTACCCTAAAGCAGTGTTGAAAATCATCTAAATCTTTTTCTGTATCTATTGAGATGATCATACAATTTTTCTTCTTGATTCTATCTACGGACTCTAACATGTTTACTGATTAATGGATATCGGACCATTCTTTCTTCCCTAGAATGAGACCAACTTAGATATGGTTGTAATGTGTTATTGAACTAAATTTGCAGCATTTTGTTGATTATTTTTGCATCTTTGTAATCAAATAAATTGATTTTTATTGTGACCTGGCCTTTGTATCAGTGCATTTTCCTTCATAAAATGAGTATTTGTTTTTCCCATTTCTATTTTACTGAATAGTTTGAAGAGCACTATTGAGAGTTCTTTAAATGCCTGGTAATATTCACCTGTGAATGTGTCTGGTCCTGGGCTTTCCTCTGATGGGAGACTTTTTGTTCAATTTCATTTTTAGCAGCTGTTTGTTTAGATTGAGTATGTATTCTTTGTTCAAGTGGTAAGCATATGTGTTTAGAAAATTCTTCTAGATTTTTCCAGTTTGTGGGAATGTAAAATTTCGAGATAATCCCTAATGATCCTCTTGTTTTCAGTGGTATCTGCTGAAATACCTCAATTTCAACGTATTTTATTAATTTATGTCTTTTTCTTTTAGTTGGCTAAGGGTTTGTCCTTTTTCTTTTTTTTCAAAAAAATCAACTCTTTAATTGAGACTCTTTATTGATTTATTTTAGTTGTTAGCTCATTAGCTTCAATTATCATTTTTACTATTTTTTTCCTTCTACGGTCTTAGGTTTATTTTATTCTTGATTTTCTAAGGCTTTGAGATGTATCATTACATCTCAAAGATGTAATGTTGAAAGCTCCTTGGTTTTTAAAATGTAGGTACTCATAGCTTCCTCTTAGATCTGCCTTTCCTACATCCCAATAAACTGATTATTGATGCGAGGTATAGTTCTTATTCTGGGTTATAGCTTTAAAAACATGAAAAATAGAGCTGGGGAGATGGCTCAACAGTTAAAAAACCCCTTCTGCTCTTGCAGAGGATGTGAGTTCAGTTCCTAGCACCCACATCAGGAGCTTCACAACCACCTGTAAGTCCTGTTCCAGGAGATATGACATTTTCTTCTAGCCTTTACAAGCACCTGCACACATATGGTACACATAGCAGGCACTTACACACACAAATTAAAAACAAATACATTCTAAATAATAAGAAAAACTAACCATGCTAAAACCAAAACATAGTGATCTGATTCTAAAGGGATGAGAATGAGAGCAGTGTTAGCTGATATAAACAATTTAATCAAGGATGCGTTTATTTTCCTCATCATACCAGAGGTTTCAATTCATCATGGCAAGGAGGACATGGTAGAATGACTTACATCATGGCAGACAGGAAGCTGAGTGAACAGTAATAGAAATAACATGTCTGTAGTGATCTACTTCCTCCAACCAGGCCTCACCTCCCAACACTCTAGTTGAACTTTGAATCCATTAGTGGATTAGACTATTCATTAGGTCACAGCCTTCATGATCTATTCATCTCTTGCACTTCCTCACAGACACAACTGGAATATGTTTTTACTAATCCCCTAGTCAACCCAAACATGCTGCCAGTCTAGAACCATCACAGGAGCTTAATTAAAAAAGCCAGGTATAGTGATATGATGGAAGATGTATGTTAACCCACAGCTAAATATTCTAGTCTGTTTTTTAATCAATTATAAGATAAGAAAAAGATATTGTCAGATTCATCCTCTCTTCATCATACTACTAGAACTTGCAACAAACACAAACAGCAAACACAACAGACACTGATGTAAACACAAGATCTCATTTATTTTTTTCCTGATGCACAAAGGAGTTCACTCAGTAACTTACAGTAACAATAAGCAAATCATACAAATCCTGGGGGAAGGATGTCCCCTTGACTACATTCACATATATGTATATATTCTTAAGAACAGCCATCAAGAGGTTAACAATAATGTCAGGAATGCTTTCTGATAGGCTTTTGGGGGTAAGAAGTCGACAGATAAGTCACCGCCAAGCAACAAAGGTTAATAATGATATCAGTTACTCAAGTAACCTGGGAAAGCCTGCTCAGGATTTACATTCCATTTCATCGTTGACTTGGTTGGCTTTTGCATGTCACTAAATTTGGACTAGATCTACAAACTAACCCTTGAAGTCGCCATCTCACACTCAGTGCTGGAGATGGGCAGGAAGGTTGTTTAGCCTTGGAAATATGAATGTCAATGAGTGTCAAGTTTTTTTGTTTTTGTTTTTGTTTGTTTGCTTTATTTTTATTTTTGTCCGCAGTGACTTTTCACCTGTCTGCTTCTTCCTAGGTCTTTAGAAACTTTTTCATACCTTCTCTGGAGACATTATAAAGTGTAATGTGCGACATCATACCTGCAGTGGCTAGTAGATTAGAAATTGCAAAAAAAAAAAAAAAAAAAAAAAAAAAGAAATTGCAAACATCTCCTTTTGGTCTTTAAAAAAAAGTCATATAGAATCCCTGTGATTTAAAAATTATTTCAAGCATTGTCCTTGATACGCTTCTCATTCTGTCTATAAATAGCTAAGGTAACTCTCTTAAAATATTTGAATATTCTAGCAGCAGCAACAACTTTAAAAGATGCCCATCAAGCTCCAGAAGCATCCAGTTCTGGGTATCTTCCACACATGTATACGTAAGGTGGAACTGATACAATGTGCTTTCCAGCATGCCTTGAAGGCTTTCCATATGTCTGCTTCTGAAGTGAAAAGGCTTAAAAATAGGAATAATCTGGTAGGAAGTGAAGAATCACCACACATTGCTAGATCTCACAGCCATTATGTTTCCTCTATAAGATTTCAGAGCATTTGCCAACAGGGATATTCAAGGGCACACTTCAAAATCAGCTAAACAGTGAAGAAAGGGTTTCCTACCATTTCCTTTCCTTGAAGTTGGAAATTTCTCACTGAAGAAGAAAAGAGATTCAGTGTTCAGAGAATTAATTTAGAGAGGTCCCCTCCTGACATGAAGGTAGATATCCTTTTGGATTCTAAAGTCTTTGACGGTGCAAGTAAAGAACCAGCTAAGATAACACAATGGAGGAGTCCAGTCTCTTCGACTCAGGAGATTAGAACAACATTTCAGGTCCTAATCTCTTATTTTCAATGCTCCCCAAGAAATCAAATTCAACTTGATTAGCCTACTTTTGTGTTTTGGTTGTGAGAAATTTTGAAAATACAATACACATGATAATTTTTAATGCTTTTTAACCTTTTACAATGAAGTCCATCAAAAATTCTAGAAATATGAGATAAGCGGAATGGAGTAGGAGGGAGGGATAGTTTTTTAACCTATCTTCCTTCCTTCCTTCCTTCCTTCCTTCCTTCCTTCCTTCCTTCCTTCCTTCCTTCCTTCCTCACTTCCTTCCTTTCTCCTCTCTCTTTTTTTTCTCCCTTTCTTCTAAAAAGAACAAACCATTCCAATAAAAAATGACAACTGGGATAGGCTAGAAATAGTGCCTGTCTGTAATTCAGAAAGTCAACCTACATTAGGCAGAGGCAACATTTCAAAGTGCAGGACATCTGGCCCCATGTGTGGGGCACTAAAACAGCATACATAACACTCAGGAACACTTCACTTGGGAAAATAGAACACGTAAGTTATAAGGGATGCAGGGAGATCAAGGTACATGTAAACACTTCAACACATTGTTTTTATTAGAAGTTACTCAGCGAATGACTGTTATTCCTGCTTCCAGAATTACACTTATTTATATTACTGTGTGTGAATCTTAAGTTTAAATAAAAGCCGATGCTCAATATCAAAATGCACACCCTTAAGGAAGACGAGTGTGGGATCTGCAAAGGCTGGAAGCAGCTGCTGGCTGGCAGAGCTCTTACTCAACACATGCTTAAGCTACTCAGCCCTCATCACTCAGGTTGGATGCCCTGTAACTAAGTTCCTTTGGCAAGAGTCAAAAGCTATAGCAGAAAACACTTGCCAACCTCAGAGAGAAATGGAGCAGGGGATTTGGCAGATCATTTTGATGTGGCTGATGTGCTAGATACACTGGACATTCAGACTAAGACCAGAAGTTGGATGCATTCACTTCTATCCCACAAAACAAACTGTCTTTTTAAAAAATAAAACTAAGTAAGGCCAAATACTTGTATATTTGGCCTTGTAAATCTTTAGATGCAATGTATACACAACCAAATCTAAAAGTGCTTCTACCAAGAAAATAGATCTGGAGAAATGACTGTCGAGTTAGCATGATATGTGAAACTGAGGTTTACAGGGCAGTAGAGGAACTGTGTGCTCTCAGACTTGAAAACACAGAATTAACTCTATTGCCTAAGGTTTTTCTGTTGTAAGATAACATGGAAACTCACCTAAACTCTGGGAATGAAAGGATATGTTAACAAAACCTTTTCCCTGTTTTTCATTGTTTATAGGGCATGGAATAAATGAAGACAAATGTATTTCAAGTAGAACTCACATCACTGCTTCCTAAGAATCTGCCATGTGGTTATAATCTGGTTTTAATTGTTATAAGAAGGGACATTATGTTAGTTAGGAAAGCTAAAATGCCCTCTTTTGTTTAATATTCCTTCATGGCTAGTACAGTAAGTCCTACTAATATAAACACTAAATGGGATTTCTACAACCTTTTCATTATCCTAAGATTCTAATGTCAGAAAAATCTTAAGGAATTCAAGCGACAATTTGATAAATTAGAAAAAAAAAGAGTACTTTCAGTCTAGAGGCCTTACAGAGCCTTATCCACAGTTCTTTAAAGGACTTGCACTTAGCTTTTAAGTTCTAGCACATTGATAGGAGGGTGAACTTTACAGCAACATTGACACATTATACACATTATGTTGAGTAGATTCAGCATTGCAAAGGACTTTGTCTTGTTACTGCTAACAGCTCTGAGGGATGCAGACCCCAGTCTACACAGCAGCGGTACACGGGGTTTGTTTCTCATCTAATAAAATAGAAGCAATTGTAACACCACACAGCCAGAAATCAAGGTGACTTTGAAGTACACAAAAACACAACTATTTATGCCATGTGGCTATATGAATACTATCCCTAAGAGACTTTAAGTCTTTAGTACTCAACTTCTGTCAAACACGTTGAAGCACAGAACTATATTTGAAAAGCATGTGGCATTCGGGTTCTGACATTCATCCCTAAAGAAGGCAAATTATAACAATAACACATCTCTGAAATGCAAATTCCATAAAGTGCGAATTTCCATAGATAAGATCAACCTAGAAGCACATTTTAAAATCCAGTGAGTTCTCTTTTTACATGAGTGTTCTCAGGATTTAATTTCCAAGCACAGTCATTGGTTTTTTCAACATCTGTTCACAGTCTAGCATGTGCCTTCTCATAAAAATCTACTCCATGGTACACCCAGTGTTTCCTACTCGGAATGTCTAACATAGGGATATTTCTTTGCACCGTATTTCCCTATACAGAAAGGTTTTACTTCAATATTAGAAGCATAGCGCCAGCTGTTAACACTGCCTTCTGCATGAGCTTAACACAAATCTAAGCAGCCCTGAAGGAGGCACTATCATGAAATTATGAATGCTCCCAATGGAGTCGAGAAGCAGTGCACTTCCTTTGCACAATTTGCCAAGTGAGCACTGGAAGTAGACAAAGAAACAGAAGTCATCCAAAGAACGCAGTACTTTTTTTAAAAATATACTTTCTAACCAGCACCTGGGCACAAGGAAGATGCAGAATCATGTCATCCCAGGAGAACATCGTGGATGCCCAAGGGTCTTACACTGAGCTGGAGAATGGTACCACTTGCTTTCCACCCACATAAACCTCCTCAATATTCCGGTCATCTCCTGAAAGAAAAACCAAAGAATCTTTTGTACTGTGCTTTTGGGTCTATGATTGCCTGAATTTCCTTTGAAAGAGATTTTAAGCAAAACATCTTTAAAAGAAGAAACACAAGCAAAAAGGTAGAAGCTTTATTTCCCCCAGATCATTTGTAATCTCTTTGGAATGACTTGATCAAGAAACAACACCATAGCTCATTGTACATTGGGGTCTCCATTCTGTATCTGAGGTGGAAATCAATCAATGCTCAATAAACCCCTTTCTCTGAACTTTCTGCTGAAGGAGCTGGCTGGCATTTCCTGTCCCAGGTGTAAAGGCATGCCTATATCTGCTCCCAGAATCACACTCAGCCCATTGAGATGAGCAGTCTGCAGAATGTGCCCTCTCAAAGCTCAACTTCACCCAGCACTGAACTCACACAATGAGAAGGGAGTCTACTCTAGACTCTGCTGCTCCAATTATATTTCAGGGAATAGAACTCTGTGAGTTCAGTTCTATCCCAGAATAGGAAGGTTGTGGGCACAGAGGAGCATAAGGGAGCTTGGCATGAAGCTCTCTTCTCCTCTATGCCCCAGCTCAGGACTTAAGTATGTTCTTGGGGAATTGTTAGGCATTGTGCCATAGTGCAAGCTCAGTGCTGAGAACTGTTTAAAAAATGAATTAACACAATCTAACATTCATAGTTTAATGTAATGTACCAAGGCCAGAGAGTCTTGACCAAGAAAAAGACAGTATTTATATTCCAGAAACATATCTACCTACCTAGGTAGAGGAACTTCTGGATAACGGCCTAAAATGGAAAATAAAGGTGGTAAGAGATAGTCCTTTGTACATTTAGAAATGAAATTTACAGGGAAATGCCATTGGCAAAGTCCAGAAATTGAAATTTATTTCTTAATGACAAAATTTACACTTTAATAAAAAATGGTCTTTCCAAAAACAAATGAATAAATGAAAACCTAAGCCCAAAGCAAGCAAACAAACAAAAATCACAATCTATAGCTATTAACAAATGTTTATCTTTATTAGAATATTATTTATTTATTCATTTTTGAGACAGGGTCTCTCCACATAGTCCTGGAACTTACTATGTAGACCAGGCTGACCTCAAACTCCAAGACATATTCTTGCCCTTGCTGCTGCTTCTTTTTTTTTTTTTTCAAGACATGGTTTCTCTGTGTAGTTTTGGTGCCTGTCCTGGAACTCGCTCTGTAGACCCGGCTGGCCTCGAACTCATAGAGATTTGCCTGCCCCTGCCTCCTGAGTGCTGGAATTAAAGGTGTGCACCACCATTTGCTTCTTTAGTGCTGCGATTAAAGGTGTGCTCTACCATTCCCTCACTACTACTGGAATATTCTTGACAAACAACCTTGAAATTGTCAGATGTAAAGTATTGCATAAATCAAAGAAATCTATATAAAAATGATCCAAATACTTCAAAAGGTGTATTACAGAAGAAAAATGACTAAATGAATGAGATGAAGCCTATTTCTCAGAAACTTACTCTAATAATAGAAAAACAAAATAATTAAGAAAAAACATTAGGACATTTCTTATAAATAAACTAAATGAATACATCTTACCATAATAATGATTGTTTTAAAATTGTCCTCCCTCCAAAAAAAAAAAAAAAAAACCAACAAAATGACATTTTATTTAACTTTCTTTGCTTACCTCAGAAATATCACCAACAAAATCCCCATAGAACAGATCAATGGGAGAGTCTGATGCTTTGGGGTTGATCAAGAGGGCATCAAATTCCTTGCCAACTTCAAAGTTTCCAATCTCACTATCTAGCCCAAGGGCTACAAATGGAAGTGAATAGCAGTCAGAATTACCATTGAATCATTCTGATGTCCTGTCAACATGTAACTAGATCCCTCCCCACAAAGTAGTCTCTTAATAGTTAAGCAGAGAAGTACTCTCATCCCAACAGGTCACATGACCTCTTAGAAAGTAAAGAACAGGAAAGCAAATAGCTCTGTCATAATGCTGATGAGGTCTCAATTGCAGCCCTGCCAGTGTACTCCACTGGACATTTGACACAAATCTATCTACTCATCCTCTTCCCCCCTTCCCCAACACTCCTAGCTTTCTCTCTTTTTTTCCTGTGAAATAGTTGGTGGTATTTATTTTCATTGCAGTGAACTGAAACTCAAATTAAAAAAAAAATCTTTGCGAACTTTCTAATACAGCCATACCCATCATGAATTCTTTAGTTAAATCCTTTGAAAAAAAATATATGTAAATTCCTTTTCAAAGTCCAGATATCCTGTAACTCAAGAGTACCAGTGATTTTGAAAGGAAATCACTCTGTAACTTCAAAGGTTTTCTGGTTGCCCAAGAATGAATGGTTTCCTAAAATAGAGCATAGGCCATCTTACAGCTGTAACTCATGTCCATGGTCAATGGATGCCAAGGGAAAACATGTCTCATTTTTATAACGTATTAAAGAATGTGCAGGTGTCGGGTTTTGTTGCCAATGATGCTGTTTGATTGGCATCTCCTTAAAGCGTGTATTCTGAGAATGACATTGAGGTCACTGCATTGAGGTCACTGCTGTACTGTCTATTCCAAGATCTACTTGTGCCTGGTGCATCCTGTCACTCCCAGGGTATTTTATGGTGTGGAAATATTGGATAGATTTTTCTTTTCTTTTCTGGTGTAGCACAATATCTGACCCATGATATTTCTATGCACGGGCATCCTGATAACTTGGTAATTATCAGAACACCAAATTAGAAATCATACTCACTCTTAATACATTACTTAAATAGCGACTCTTTTTCACTCTCAGAAAAGAAAAGGCTTTTTAACCTAAGGAAGTCTCAGCCTGAGAGTGGTATGGAAATATTAACTGTTCAAAGCAGCTATATGACTTCATGGGGGAGGCAGGGCGGGAGCCTGGTGTGAACTAAAACACTAGTACTTTTCTCCTGTACTGGTTACACGCTATTTCTTGTTCTTTATAATGGAGCACCATACCATGAGCTTTTAATGACTGTATTCAACGTGAAATTGTGTGTGCTTAGTAGGCCAGAGAAGCTGGCACAGTCGAGAGGGCCCCAGAGGGTCTGAATCTGGCATATCTAAACTATTCTTCAGAACATGGAGAGTTCAAAAATGAGCCAACCAAGAAACAGATGAGGCCTTTCAGTGAACATTCAAATGGGTGTAAATCTTTCTATGGACCTATCCAGATTGGTCAGCAGCTCCAATGGCTTCAGGAAATGCACTTGCTACTTTTGGAATGCTGTCTGTGTGAAGATGAGTGATGGGGAGTGAGTGTAAAGTATGGCAGGGCTTTGGAGTGTCACACTTTAAACAGGGATTTCTTCAACCCATTCCACTTAGGCTATACTACAGACATAAACTCCATAACAGTAACTCATGGCCCAAGAGCATTGATTTAAAAGCTATTCTCCCAGGTAGAATGATTGGACAAGTTCCCACAGCAGTTTAATCAGAAACAACAGAGTGGAACAAAACACAGAGCCTTGGATAAAAAACAAACAAACAAACAAACAATCACTTCAGCTCAAGTTGTTTTTATCAGTGGTTGGGTAGCAGACCATGGAGCTAATATATAACATATATAACGGTGCTGTGGGGGAGGGGCCACACTTAAGAATTTCAGAAATGAAATAGATGGCCTAGGAAAGCACAAAGGATGTGACTATGATTTTCTCTTTCTTGAAACGTTCTTTTGGTGTTCATCATATTTTGGAACATGCAAAGAAGATATTCCTGGCCTTCCATTTATAATTTGGGGTGTCTATCATAAATCTACATAGATATGTGCACGTGTATTTTAATTGTTCTGGAGCAGCCAGTGGTATGAAGCTATTTTCATTATACCATATTTGTAAAACAAATCAAAGTGATTATTTATATTGTAGTCACACATGAAAACTAAGAAAAGATGATGAACAATATTTTTCTATCTATCAACTACACTGTTGTATCTTTCTTCATTTAAAGAGGTTTAAGTTGTCAGTGCATGGACTAGGCAGGAGTTTATACAGGAAGACAGCATAATGGAGGTTAGACTCTGCACTCTGGATTTATGTTTTCCGAATTCAAAACATGGCACACTTCACCTTGGCAGCCGTGTGCCACTCAGGTTCCTTTTCTGTAAAATGAAATTAACGACAGTGGTTGTGAGGACTGAAGGACAGCACACATGAAGGGCATTCACCATACTGCTCCATGGAAAGACTTCAGCTGTCTTGGCAATAACTTTTATTGATAGCATTATCATTCAAGAAAAGAAAGAAAGTACTTGACTCAATGGAAAGATGAATTAACTTGACTCATATGCATATGCCTAGTGTGAATAGTCATTAAAATATTCTATATGGCGATAGTGCATTAAACAGTTATCCACCAAAGAGTGAATTCTTTGAAAGAATGGCTGTGCCACCACGTGGTATGGGTATGTTATGACATATATCAGTCATTAATACAGGATTTACCTTAGTTCACTATGGTGCACCTTTACACTATAGCCAAAGACATAGATAGGCATGGCTGTGCTTGGTGTAAGAGAGGAAGAAACTAGTCATTACCTTGGCTTCCTCCAAGAGTGGCTAGTCTGAAGACTTCTTTGAGGGTGAGGCTTTTCTCATTCACCTTATTGATTAGGAGAATGTTGGAAACCATCACTGCCCTTCTGATGGCATCAAGCATGGAATAGGAGTAACCACCAGCCACATCTATGGTAGGAGAGACAAAGCCCAAACAGTAGCTTTATGAAGATGGATGGAATAACAGGTATCTATGTTGTTTTCTTCCTCTGGTTTTAATGACAAACATTCTGTTTTTAAATTTCGAAAAAGTTCTCATCTGTAAACAGATAACTATAAGCCAACATTCAAATGAACTCAAAATATGTCATTTGCATAAAAGCAGAAGGGCCACTATTTAGGGGAAGGAAAGGGACAAACAGGAGGGAAGCATGAGAAGGGGCACAATTGAGAACATGGTAAATGACAACACACAATGCCTTTTGATATAAAGGCTCAAAACAAACCCATTTCTTTGCATGCCGATTTTTAAAAACCACCTTTCATTAAAATCAAATATATTCCAGAATTAGCTTCTGGGATTGCTCAAAACATCACAAGACTTGTGACTTAACCCAATTGAAATGTCTACTCTCACAGTTTTAGAGGACAGAAGTGTAAAATCCAAGTGTTGGCAGGGCTAGCTGAGGAGTGGAACTCGGGGGCAGAGTGTATGCTGAGACCATACAAGGCCAGGGCTTCAGACTCCAGCACCATTGAAAGTGTCGGCCAGGACCCCAACCCTTCAGACACTCCAGGAAGAATCCTGACTTGTTCTTTACAGCTTCTCACATCTCATGGAGATCTTGGCTTGTGACAGTAATTCCATTCTCTGGGCCATGTTCGCATTGCCTTCCTCTCTTGGGTCTTTGTGGCTTTTCCCTTTCTGTCTCTTCTAAGCATTGATCATTGAGGATGAGGAGCTGAGGAGCCACCCCATTTCAGAACGAGTTCATCTTGCCAGCCTTACCTTGATTCTATCTACAGAAACCTTTAGTCCTAATATGGCCACAGTTATAGTTCTAGTAGACTTCTTTTGGGGACCACAACTCAACCCACTATAACATCCACATGGCTAATAAGGAGCTATATATCTATTTCTTGAACACTCACAGAAATTGCTTTAAATATGGCTTTGAAAAGTTTATGATGTGATTTAACATAAACTCACAATTGCATACATTTAAGAAAATGTCTGAGTGTTATTCCAATCTAGATGAAAACTTTAGAAAATTAAAAAGCTATTTTTAAAACAATAATTCTTCAGAAAGCTTTAGAATAAACACAAGTTTTGGAAACTTAGTACAATAAAGAGGCAAAGCTGATATGGACAGCTTTCCATACTGGTTGGCATCACTGAATGAGAAATGAGAGTTTTAGTGACTCAGATTAATCCCCTAGTCACAATGCATTGAAACGCTGCCTTCAGCAGGAACAAATATGTGTTATGAAATTAGCTGCTGCAATATCAAGTGAGATAGCATGTTTTATTGGAGAATTCATTTTTTTAGCTAATCAAATATCCATTGTAGTTTTAAATGTTCCTGTCATTTCTGGGAGGGCTATATGATTATTAGTGCCTATAAATATTGCAATTATCAAAAGTAATTGGTTATTTAGTAGCAATTCTGGATTGCAGCTGAGTTTTATGTTCAACTGTCTTGTATGTCCTTAGGTAAACTTGTGTGGAGGTTTTTTTTTTTAATAGAGTACTTTTCTTTAGCTAGAACAGTCTTGCTAGAGGATCATATAGTTCCCTGAAAAGTTTTATCTCAGCTGCTTAAGTTATTAGTCTGTATGATTAGGAAATAATTAGGGCTGGGGAGGTAGCTCAGTCAGTAAAGTGCTTGCCATGAAAGCATTAGGGTCTGAGTTTGATCCCCAAGACCTATGTAAAAAAATTGGTTGTGTTGGCATGCTGGGAAGGCAGAGACACACAGATCCCTAGGGCTTTCTGGACACTCATGCAGCCCAATTGGCAAGCCCCAGGTACCATTCAAAGACCCTATCACAGCGCCTAAGGAATGATACTTGAGGTTGACCTCTGGTCCCTATATGTATATGTAAACACATGCAGGTACACTAACATTAACATACACACACACACACACACACACACACACACACACACACAAATAACAAGCATATTAAGACATTTTGTGTATAATTTTTATGTTAATTAAAAAGAAGTGAATTAATTATAAAATTAAAAAGCAATGATGAATAGCTAATTGTCACAAATCAGTGCTATAGCATACCAAGAATCATCACAAGAACAACACGACATTGACTTAACCAACCCTCAACATAAATATGTAGGGTATCTGCTATTATCAACTCCATTTTAGAGACAAGAATATCAAGGTCCATGAACAAGGTAACTTACTATTCAACCAAGGTACCATGCCACACCAGCTAGTGGTAATGTGATAATTCATACAGCTTCTAACAGCAGAGGCTCTTAAATATGAGTTTTTCTCAAATTTTTCTTGGGGACTTTTTGTTAGAGGAGTTGGGATGCACATAAAAACTGAGAAGCATGTGAGACCATAGTTGAGGACAAAAACCCGCTAAGGAGGAAAGAAGTGAAGTATAAAAAAAGAGATTGACTTATTGAGCTTTGAAGACAGCTTTTCAGAATAGCCAGGAAAAAGAGAGCAAGCCTTCAGAGAAGAAAGAATGGCCAGCAATAGAGGAAGAAGAAAAAAAATTTTCAATGCAATTTTGCTGACTCCCACGTAAGCTATTGGGACCAGGAGAAATGTCAACAACCACAACAGACCACAGAGGCATCCAGAGTCACAAGAGAATGGCATCTTTTCAGACAGCAAAGAGGTCATGGTTCAGTCACAGCAAAAAAAAAAAAAACCAAGATGGCTGCCTTGCTGGCTGGTCAAGAATCAGGACTGGGGCGGGGGAGGGACAGGAGCTGTATGGATGCTCACACTTGTTTTGCTGTGAAGAAAGGCAGCAACATGGGACAGGAAGCAGATGGGGGTATCTGGGTAAGAGAACAGTTACATATTATGACCTAATGGGTCAGGAGATATTTTAGATGCTTGTGTATTGGTAGCAATAGTCCAGTAGACAGCACCTAATGATGTATGCAAATTTGGTGATGGGAAACTGAAACTAAGATTTCTGATTTTTCTGTCCTTGTAATGATCTATCAGAAGAGACTATGAGCTGGGAATGAGGAGGGCTTGAGTTGCAAATAAAAAGTTTTAGGAAAAACAAGAGAGATAAAAAGCCTGTCTTGGATTAAAGAGACAGATACTTATTAGAGAAATATAATTATCTCTGTTGCCAATGTTGAGAGCTGCTTGGAATTTGAGCACAAAACTTAACATTGAAACCCACTGTTTTCTCCAGCAACTCCTAAACACCCAGCTGTAGGCATAGAAAAGGGAACTATTGGGGTCATCTGGGGCTGGGCTTTTGCAAAGTGAACACATAGAAAATGAGGACATGTGAAAGGGAAGAAGAGATGTTGTGATGTCTGCTGGCATCCAAGAGGACTGCATCAGGAAGGCAGGAAGGACTGAGAAAACAAGGCATTACTAGACTGAAATCCACAAGAAGATCAGAGGCTGTTGCTCGGGGACTGTTTTAGTTAGGTTTCTATTGCTGTGATAAAGACCATGGCAAGAAGACCTTGCAGAGGAGAGGGTTTATTTGGCTCACAGGTCATAGTCCATAATCAAGGGAAGCCAAGGCAGGACCTCAGGGCAGGAACCTGGAGTCAGGAGCTAACACATAACAATGGAGGAATGTTGCTTTCCGGCTTTCTCCCCACAGCTTGCTCAGTTTTCTTTCTTATACAACCCTAGACCATCTGCCAGGGTGGCACTACCCATAGTGGCTGGAACCCTCCTATATGAATCAATAATCAAGAAAATGCCCCAGAGACTTTTCTGCATTGTCATGGATGCAATTTCTCAGCTGAAGTTCCCTTGTCTCAGATTACCGTAGCTTGTGCCCAATTAAGAAAAGCTAACCAGCCGAGGGAGTGACGGCATCATCAGGTTAGGGTGGGGAACAGTCCCGGCAAGTGGGAGAGTGGCTCCAGGTAGATTGTTTAACGAGTTTGTACATCATGCCATGTGTATTTGTTCTATGAAACTTTCCATTCAGGCTTATTCACTGTTTATTTTGCCTTTTTTTTTTCATATTTTAGAGGGGAGAAGTCCCATTTTCACAATTCTTCAGGTAGTTTTCTTTATACCGTGTGATCACTCTAGATCCAAAATTCTGAAATCTCAAATGCAGGTGGCAACACACTAGAAAATTCCACATCTGATATCATGTGACACAGGAGTGCTTAAAATACACTATAAAATCACCCCAGTCTATGTGATATCATGTGACACAGGTGTGCTTAAAATACACTATAAAATTACCCCAGTCTATGTGTATGAGCTACATGAAACATAAGTGAATTCTAGGGAAAGACTTATGTCCATTACCCTAAATATCTCTTTATTACACAGCATACATCACTAAAATTTTTATGACATGTTAAAAAATATACAAATAATGCAAGGAATACAGAACCGAAACTCAAGACTCTAATGCTTAGTTTCAAAAACAATTACCATGTGTTTCCACCAAAGGAAAATCTTTTTGATTACCATGGCTTACTTAAAAAAAAAATAGGTACACTTTGAACATTGTTAGCATTTTCTCTTTACAACTTCTAAAATAATTTATTCAAGAAACTTTAAGAGTACTCTGAATACAAATCCGCTTCTCTGAATGCCCTGGACACTGTCACTGTTATGACATTGAGCAGAAGGGTGTCACTTGCTCTGGTCACTCTCTTGTTGCTGTTAGTGTCACTGACACATATTAACTGCACACATGAATGGATTTTGCTGTGGCAGTTCTATACATGCATGTATCTTCTCAATCTTCGGCAATTCTATACATGCATGTATCTTCTCAATCTTCGGTCGTGTCCCTCTTCCCTTTTTCTCCCGTCCTCCCTATCCTCACGACCTCTCTCCCAGACCCAGACAGTCTGTTTTCTACCCTCAGGTCAGCGCTGGTTTTGTTTGTTCACCTGTTTGTTTCCACATGTGGGAAGACATGTGACCTTGCCTCCTGTAACTCAGTGCTTGGCTGCTGACAACTCCCCTTAACTTCTCAGTTGTACCCACATTCCTATGTAATGACCCTTCATTTTGACTCATCACCAATGGTAGAGACCTTCAAGTAATTCTTTTCAAAGGGATCACAAACAGAATATTTTCCAAGCCTTTATTCAGCTGAGAAGTTTGTTGCTTTTACACATGGAGATGGCCAGATATATAAATAGTATTTTGGATTCATAATTATTTTGCCTTTGGAATTATTTGCACCACCACCAACAAAATAATCATCTGAAAGAAAACTGTCTCTTAATTGTTTTGTTGGTAACTTTTTATTCCCAGATTCAATGCTTTGGGAGCATTTTTGTTTTTCTTAAAATTAAAATAGTTTGCCACAGTGTGTTGGGTTATGATTTAGCATACAGGGGTGGGAGCTCTCTCAATACCGTTCTTTCTCCAGCTCTGACTGTGACCTACTGTATCTATCCCAGTTCCTCATGAGCCAGGAACATCTGTCTCAGGCCTATGCTTTCAGCCCTTTCTCATACTCTTTGCTCAATTTCTACCCTCCATCCTGTCCTGAACACTCATGTGCTCTCTCTTGGTTTTGTTCTCTGCATTGCTGATGAAATTTTCAGCAAGAGTAATTTAATCCCTTTCTTAAGAATTTGTGTTTTAAATTATATGTCTCTGTGTGAGTTTGTACATCTGAGTGCAAGTGCTTGTGTAGGCCAGAAGAAGATGTTATGCACCCTGCAGCTGGAACAGGCAGTAGTGAGCTGTTAGACATGGGTGCCCAGTTTCTAAACAACGAACAGGGAAAATGGCTTTGGAGGGTGGGAGTAATGACTTCAAAACTTCTCCCTATTTGGTTGATGTTTATTATTAAGACATCCATCCTAGCAACCAATAAAGCTCATGTGCCCTAAGCACAGATCCAGTACCTACAAATCAGCTCTATCAGAACAGTTATTCATCAATTCAGCTCCAGATGGAGGTCGCTTACCTGTCCCCAGCCCTATCTTCACTTTATACTTCAGGACGTCAAGCACATTCAGTAAGCCACTGCTCAGCCTGGAGAGAAAGAAGATGAAGAACAAGGAGATCCAGGTGATTTAACAGCATAGGGACACTGTCAAAGATGGCAATACCACTAAAAGCTGTGATTATTAGCCCTAAGGCCAACAGTCAGTTAGACCAGGCCAGGAGAGTGGTGGAGTAGAGAAGCCCATTAAAAAAACTACTTCCTGCTTCCTGGCATGAGGTCACTCTTGGGAGGGTGCAAAGCAGCAAGGAATTGGGGTGGGGGTAGGGGATTCCATGGAAAATACTGAAGAATTAAGTCTTGTAGTTAGTCTGTAAATCTAATGGGCTTTCTACTCAACTCCTCCTTCTATGACAGAAAATACAAATTACAAAGCATCACATTCCTCTATATGCAGAACAATTTACCTATTACTCAAAGGAGAAGCTTTGTATTAGGGCACAAAATAATAGCCCACTGTATGATGCTTTGGGCCTTAGAAGCAGCCTCAAAAATCAGAATATCTCTCTGACCTCCTTCCCCAAGTCTCCAAATCATACAGGCCAGGATTTCTCAGGGCTGTGGTCTAACTTAGTGGTAGAGTGCTTGCTTAGCATACATAGGGCCCTAGTTTGTCCCCAACAACAACAATAAACCAACTAAAATTTCTATCCTTTTTCCCTATGCAAGCCACAAACCCTAATGAGATTGTTCTAATCCTCCATCCTTATGTCTTATGCTGGCTGGGAAGGAGTTCTCAGACAGACTTTGTTTGATAGACTGTCACGTGATTCTATTTTGGAAGAGGTCCTGCCCTGTTCACAGAAGGAAAACAGTATGACACAAGGACCAAGAAGATCTGGAGATGCCTTCCCCAGGATCCCAACTTCATAGCTTGGCATGAGAGCAAAGCCTC
Organism: Peromyscus melanophrys; assembly: GCA_902168415.1. NCBI lineage: Eukaryota > Metazoa > Chordata > Mammalia > Rodentia > Cricetidae > Peromyscus > Peromyscus melanophrys. The sequence goes on along the minus strand of CABHPR010143753.1, from coordinate 9,789 downwards.
TTTGTCCAATTGCACGTCTGTGCGGTTGCCATGCTCCATCACATTGAAGCAAATAGGGAGATCTCTCTGTGTCTGTGGTCTTCATCTAATGGTCCTGTGCACATAAAACTCTGCGTACACATGTTTGCTGGGCTTTTCTCTCATTGATGTGTCTTATTTTAGAAGGCTGGTGATGACCTTATGACAGAAAAGGAGAGGTAATCCTCCCTCACGTTTTTTTCTTCTCCTGTGCTTACAGGGTCAAAGATGATACAACCAAAGAGGAAGGAAGCCATTGAAATGGGGGTCTGGTAGTTTAAATGCTGCTTCCTAGGACAGAAACTAGGATCCTTGCCTGAATTTTGAGCCTCATCATCTTCATTCTATTAATCAAGGAAAAGACAGAGGAAAGCTGAAGCATGTAATCAGAAGTTCAAGAAGATACAGTGGCTAAATGGCTCTGCTCAAGGACGCACTAAACTATAATTTCCAAAGCCCCAATGTGCACGAGGAAAACCTGAAACTCTTGAAGATGGGCATTTATTTGAAAAGCTGGATCATGTTTTAATTTAGAGGGTATTTTACTGTTCATTTTAATGTTTAATTCTTATTCCTAGGCTGGAATTAAGGTCACCAAGTCATGTGCATTTACTGTTGGAAAACACAGGGTCTTCTGAGACCTTTCAAACAACTGGAAAAATGTCCCATGTCTCTAGGAGCCCTTCTTACGCTGCCATGGATGCACATCTGTGTCATTCACCAAGTCCCTAAGCTTACTAATACCTCCAGCCCTTTTCCGAGGTGCTCGGCCCACTTCTGGAGGTGGCTCTGTCCTTGTTGGGAGAAGGTCAGAAGGGGTGCTCCTCCAGCCTTTCTGCCACTGTGGAGTGTTTGTTACTGTCCCTGTGCCACCACTTCTTGAGATGGACAACTGACAGTTGTTTGAGTCTACAAGAATTAGACTCCAGGATCCCACTGTGGTAACTGGTTTGATGTTATTGACTTCTTCCCTATGTGTTGAACTCTCCAAAAGCACTCTCTAAGATCAGCTCCCACGCAAATATACTACTTGTACAACTCTAAGTTTCTAACTCAGCATCTATGGTCTAGATCATGTTATCCACAAGTTTCCTAAACTTGGACACAAAATTTTTATGTCTATGGGCCTTTTTGTCTTGCTGAAGATACAAGCCATAACTTTCAACTGACTCATTTATGAATTCATAGCCTTTAAGAAGGTTAAGGACACCAGGTGATGGCACTGTGAGTTCAAGGTCAGCCTGGTCTACAAGATGGAGTTCCAGGACAACGAGAGCTGTTACACAGAGAAACCCTGTCTCAAAAAAAAAAATAAATAAAGATTTAGGACATGTTCATATTCTGGGAATTAAATAGGATGAATCTCTCCTGGGTTCTCCTATATGAGTTGCATCTCAACATCTTCAGGAGCATAACCAAATGCTATAGACCATAACTCCCTTCTAAACTCTGGAGCAGACTGTCTCCCCAGGACATGCATTCTTTCAGTCTGTTCTCAGCTGTAAAACTTGAATGCTATTGATTTTAAACTCTGTTCTACTCCCCCTTGCTGCATGTCTGTGTAAATGTAGAGACTTGCAAAGATGTAGAACTCCTTAAATGTACATTCTGCAACAGTGCCGTCTTTCAAATGCCTTCTTTCTTTACCTAAGCACAGATGAGCACCCATCCACCTGGTTCCTTCCCCACTCAAACCAACTATGGAAACAGACCCTTGAAACTTGAAAATGGTTGAACAAGGACTGACTAAGAAAACAGAAAATGCCTATCCACACTACATATCAATACCACCAAGCAATTATTGTCTACTTACGATAAATTAGAGTTGGGACAATGTGCAATGGATGCTCCTCTTTCACTGAAGATGTTAAGCTCTTCTTCAGAAAGGTAGCAGCCATGTGCCATGACTGTCTAGAGAGAAGAATAGCCAGCATGGAGTTTACTACTAAAAATGCTTGTACTAATATTCATGGCTATGTATTACAAGAAGATACAGAAGTAACAGCTTGGCTACAGTGGTCTTTGCAAAGATAGTTGCTATTATTTGAAAGGATAAAAATCCCTGCATCCAAATATATATTTAAAAAGTCTCAACAAATTTGTATGTTTTAACTATTTATTTGTTTTTTGTTTGTTTGTTTGTTGTAGTACTGGTAATCAAGCCCAGTACTCTACCACTGAACATCATCCTAGCCCTGGCTCTTGATTTGGATTCTTTTGGCTGATTTACAATGCAATACAGGGTCAATGAGCTCATCCACACAGCATAGGAAATCCAGCCACACTGAACACATTATGATTTTATCATCTCTACTACAGAAAATTTTCAAGTTGCTTTCTTTTCTAAATCTATATGATGTGCTTCCAGTAGGCTGATACTAGTCTTTATTCCAGTCAGAACTTTCTAAAAGTACATGGAAGTTGTAAATACGATTTTGTAAACAACTATGGGTTAATTTTTGTAGGTGGTTTGTTTTGGAGATGGAATCTCTCTATATAGCAAAGGCAGGCCTTGAACTCACTATAGAGCCCAAGCTAGCCTCACATTCATAATGTTCCTGCCTCAGTCTTTGGAATACTGGGATTTTTGGCATAAGCCACCATATCTGAGAGAATTGTTCTTTATTTCTGTTACTAGTTTCAATATAGACACCATGGTTCTTGACATGGACGTAAGACCAAGATATGTCATATCATAGTAGCTTTTAGTTAAGGAGGTTAAATTTATTTAAGAAAGTAGGTGCCACAAGTTTGAAACCTCTCTAAACTCTTGCCTTGGTAAGATTTGTGGGTTTTCAAGTAACATATAATTCTCTAATTTTTGTTACTTTAATATAAAACCTACATCCAATCACTTTCTCTTTTGGGAGGCATAGTTCAATGGGCAAAAATCATTATTAAAATAAAAAATTTCTCAACCTCCATGCAAATAAAATTAACATAAAAATTGAAGGTTAATTTATTAATCATATGGTAATATATGTAGAAGATGATGAAACTTCCTATGTAAAATTTACATTACTTATGCAAAGTATTAACCTTTCAAATCACTTGCATTCATATCTCCTTTTGTATAGTCACTAAGAAGTTACTTGCTGCAGTACATTCTCAAGGCAGTGTGTTCATTTCATGGAAGGCCGAGGCCAAAGGGCATACTGCTTTAATGAGGTCTCTTGCCACTCACGTTAATTTTATTTAATTATAGAAGTAATACATACTCATTTTTCTAAACCCCAGAGTTAAAAAAATAACTTTTAACATTCTCTGTGTATCTCTGGACAGTTTTTAAGTGTGAAAACACACCAACACATATGCACATTCATATCTGACTATATTGAATGTTCTTCTGTGGAAGCATGCATAATTTGCTCTTTGTGAATGCTTGGATGGAATTCTAATTATGTAAATTCTATGACTGAACCAATTCCTTGGGGATGGTTATTTTCAAACTTTCCTGTGTTATCAGCACACTTCTTTTTATACTCATTAAACAGTTATCCTTGGGAATGGTTCTGCTGACTTGAAGAAAAACCCACTGATGTACTAACTGTGAAAGCATCATTGGGAAAAGATCATTCTTACCATCCAGTCAAACACTTAGATTTAAGGATGGTGATAAAACGTCAGGTCCATATTAGCACACACATATAATACACACACACACACACACACACACACACATAGATGATAGATACACACATACCATGCACACACATATATAGATACACACATATATCTACACACACATACACACATGCACACATATAATACACACACACACACACACATAGATGATAGATACACACATACCATGCACACACATATATAGATACACACATATATCTACACACACATACACACATGCATGCATGCATGCATACAAACACACACGCATATATAGACACACATATATCTACACACATACATGCATACAAACATATAAACACACACATATATAAATACACATATCTACACATACATATATCTACACACACGTACACACAAACACAAACACACACATACACACACACATATACTGTGTATACACACACACACACACACACACACACACACACACACATACTGGGTTTACTCTAGTTTGGAAAATGCATGTGAGCTGCAGAACAGTGATTACTTTTGAGATTTTGAAATTTAAAGGGTGCAGCCTGCTTTACATAGATTATATCATGATACTGAACTTACCTTGCTTGTGAGAAGGTTATTTTTATCATAGACATCTGTGTAGTTTTTGTAACCAGGGTATAAGTTTTTCACAACTTCAACTTCTTCACGATTTTCACTTATATGGCTCTGCAAACAAAGAAATAATGTTTTCATTTTTCTTTCTGTAAAACATTTGACATTATATCTCCTGTCGCAATATGCCTTGCTAGTTTCTACTTGCTGAACTTGCTGATGTAGGAGACTATGGATGAAAACATTAAAGTCTGTATTTGGGTTTAATTTCAAATGATTATATGCATACTCTATGACAATATACATGACAAAGAAACTGAATAATCTGAGCATGGCTCTGTGTGTGTGTGTGTGTGTGTGTGTGTGTGTGTGTGTGTGAGAGAGAGAGAGAGAGAGAGAGAGAGAGAGAGAGAGAGAGAGAGAGAGAGAGGGATCTTTCTCTCATGTTCTGAAACTCTAATCTATAGCAAGAATAAACATTAAGTACTCTTTAAAGAACACCCAGTGCCTTGCTTGTAAGAATTCAATGGCCATCGGAAGATGAACCTACAGTTCACTCAGAAAAAAACTAAAATGTGAACAAAGAGAGCTGAATTCTGAGCCTAGTTAGATATCTTAGAGCAAGTCAGTTCTCTTCTTTAAGCTTCCATTTCTCATTGCTCAATAAAAGTGTTGGGCTAGTTGGGTCATTTTCTATCTCTTATGCAGATGTGTTAGTCATATTTCAGGTGTGAGATTTTACAGAACCTAGAGCATCAGGGGCAGAAGGAAGACTGGGCTCGGGGCCTGTCTTCAGTCTGCCTCTCTTCTCAGCCTTCTGATGATGGTTTTGCAGAAAAGAACATGAAAATGACACAGCCAAGAAATCCTGCCTTGGTCAGGAAGGAGCTCATGGGAATTCACACACAAGCCAAGTGTGTCGGAGGCAGCCACACCAACCTTTCACGGGGGCACCTGAAATCTGAGGGGACACAGTGTCTTGCAACCTTTCACGGGGGCACCTGAAATCTGAGGGGACACAGTGTCTTGCACTGGAGTAGCCACCCAAGTCTCTAGAAAAAAACCATTTCAGACCAAGGGGTGATTGGATTGGATAATACAAATGTTTATCTTCCATCCCTATAAGCAGAACTGGTCTGTTTCCCAAAATGGCCATGAACTAGATTTCTAGCCAAGGATCACCTTGCACTTCTGATTCTTCTGTGTCTACCTTCTCAGTGCTGTCCCCCCAGGCCCAGGTTATGCTGGGAATCGACCTCAGGGTTTTGTGCATGCCAGGCAAGCACTCTGTCCACTGCACTGTATCTCCAGCCCAAAGACAGACTTTTTACATCTTTTTCATTGTATTTCATGTAGTTTTTAATATTATTTGCATTTTCCTTTTCCTTTTCTTTCTTTCTTTCTTTCTTTCTTTCTTTCTTTCTTTCTTTCTTT
>CABHPR010143752.1:13897-29904 GCA_902168415.1 Peromyscus melanophrys | reverse complement strand
TGTGTGTGTGTGTGTGTGTGTGTGTGTGTGTGTGTGTGTGTGTGTGTAAATCAGAAGACAGCTTGTGGGAGTCAATTGTTTCCTTCCACCAGGTGAGTTCTAGATTTGAACTCTGGCCATCAGGATTAGCAGGAAGCACCTGATCTATCTTGCCAGGCCCACCTTCCAGCAACCAGAGATGGGGATACTAGCTTTACTAAAGGCCAAGTTCATCTGAGCCAGTTTGGCCCCTGCCTCCCTGTATGCACCTGACTAGAGAGAGGCCAGAAGGTCATGGGGACAGGAGACCTAGGGGTTTGGAAACATCTCCCCTCCCCCAGTCCAATCTCAGGGTCCCCCTGTCTCTCTGGCTGACTTGAGATGCTGAGAAGACAGTGAATGCAAGCATGTACTTGGTGACTAGAAGAATGCCATGGAAATGTCTGGTGCTATTACCCAACATCCATTCATTTTACAAGCCTACTTTCTGCCAAGAGCTGCACCGGGGGGTGGAAAGCTAGGGAGGAAGGATGCAGTCTGTTCCCAAGGACTTGTCAGTCTAGAGAGTGAAGCGCAGGAGGGATTGGAATAGGATGTGGCAAGTTCTATAACAGAGATATAGCCAGGGTATGTGGAGCCGCAACAGGGACTCCTTCCTTACCTCCGAGGAAATGGAAAGGTTTCCCCCAGGAGGAAACCTTGAAGGATGCACAGCTTTAGCTAGATAAGAAAGAATAGAGGTTCTGGGCAAGGAGAGAAAGTGATAGATGAGGCACATTTCCCAGGCCATAGAGTGTGGGGAGGATGTGGGTGGAGCATGCCCTGTCAATCTATCACCCCAGCTTCAGTGGCCCTCCCCTTCCCCTGACACTGCCTAGAACCACAGAACTGCTGGCCTGGCCTTGGCTGCAGCACTCCCGGCACAATCTGATGGAAACTTCGCCCTTCTGCACAGCACGTGACAACATGTGGGACCCTCAGACACAGATAGATGCCTGGAGATCTAAGTGTCTCAGTTACTTTTCTAGAGCTGTGAAGAGACGCCATGACCAAAACAACTCATAAAATAGGTCGTCTCATTGGGAGCTTGCTTACAGTTTCAGAGGGTGAGTCCATGACCATCATGGTGGAGAGCATGGTAGCAGACAGGCAGGCATGGTACTGGAGCAGTAGCTGAGAGCTTACATCTGATCCACAAGCAAGAGACACACAGAGAGAGAGACAGAGGAAGAGAAAGAGAGAGAGACAGAGAGACAGAGGAAGAGAAAGAGAGAGACAAAGGGGGAGAGAGAGAGAGAGAGAGAGAGAGAGAGAAAGAGAGGAAGAGACAGAGGAAGAGAGAGAGAGGAGGGGGCAGACACATGCCACATGTTCACAAACACATACCAAAAACTCAAAGCACTACATGGAATTTGCTAGCACAGAGCTGACACTGTCATAAGCCCTGCATTTCAATACATATTCTCACCACCCAGCCCACCCAGAGTGACCTGGTGCCTCCCAGGCCAGTCAGCTCACCCTGCGCAGATCTCAGCAGCACCACCACCCCTTTCAGACCCTTGCTGGCTGGCTCTACCATGATTGTTTGAGATGAGAATGCTCAGAACACGGGAAAATCAAACAACGGCTGACCTGTGCTTTGCTACCCGCCCCACCCCCACTCTCCAATTCCTTTTTTTTTTTTCTTTCTTTCCATTTTTCTTTTCTCTTTTGAGAACACTTAACAGCAAAGGTTAATCTTTGAAGTCCCTACAGATTTGAACTTTTTGCAGAATTGGCTGCAGCTTCTAGTGGGTTGGAGTCTAATTGGAGTAGAGCAGAAGCCGTGAGCTGGGCTGGGGAGGGGCAGGAAGAGGAGACCGAGGCAGAAAGCCACCATCCAGGCCAGCATCCTCTAGCAGACAGGGAGCAAAGAGGTGACACCCGGACTATGTGTGAGGGGCAGGAGCAAGGCGATGTGATTCAGGACAGATGCAAGAGAGCAGGAAAACTCAGCATGGTGGTCTGAGGGACTGTCTGCGGTTGGGTGGTCCCTCCATCAATCTGAAAATCCCAGGCAAATCCCAAAACTATCCAAGCTCTCCCAAAGCACCTCAAAGCCTCCCTTGCCAACTCCCAAGGTCTCTAGATCAGATTCAACTAAACTCTGCTCCTTGGATTTTATGTTACAGCCAGGCCAGCCAACCACTGCCCCTGGGGCCAAACATTCCTATCCTTCCCTGGCAGGAACGGCATGAAGGCCAAAGCTGAATTTGTTCTGAGAGAACAAATTCACATGAAAAATAAGAGTCTTAAATAACTGAAGAAGCTAATGTGGCGGTGCATGCCTGTTACCCCAGCATATAGGATGCTGAGGCAGGAGGATGAAGACCTGGAGAGCTAACTTGGGCTACAAAGTGAGACAAAGCACTTTCTTTCTGTTCTTGCCATCTCTCTGAAATATGTACACATTTCTTTAAAAGCTCAACAAGGAGCTGGTGAGATGGTTCATGGGATAAAGTGCTTGCTGCACAAATGTGAGGACCTGAGCTGGGATCTCCAGCACCCACGTGACACCTGTCACCCTAGTGCTGGATGGGAGGTAGAGATAAGTAGATCCCCAAGGCTCACCAGCCAGTCTAGCTGACACTGGGAAGTGATCCAATCTCAACAAGAAAGGAGGGGATGATAGTGGAAGGCACCCAGAGTCAACCTCTGCTCCCTACACACATGTGCACACGAGCGTATCACACACACACACACACACACACACACACACACACACACACACACACACCGCACTTGGTAAGTCCTTTTCTAGCTCCCACCCGGGTGTCTTTCTCAGAGACCTGGAGATTATTCCCTTTAAATGTAATCACCAAACAAGATGGCACCCCAACTCCTAGTTTTAAGGGGGGGAAAGGAATTCAATTATGGAACGGAGAGATGTGTAGCTTATTACCAGGGATTAGAAGTGCGGATCAATGGTGAAGAATAGTCTTATCATATGTGACATTATGAGTTTGAACACCTTAGCATGGCAAGAAGAAACACAAATAGCTACCCAATCCCCCATGACCAGAGAGCTCTGGGATACACTATGTGACAGGTGCTGATGGGTGCTACCCCAGCACTCCGTATAGATGGTCCTAAGAACATGAACAGAGTGGGCTGAATCTTCTGGGCTATGCCAAGGGTGGGACTCTCAGCTGTCTGTGTCTCAGTGGATTGGCAGCACTGTGCATCATACTGTTGAATCTTCTTAGTCAATAATAAACTGTTTTCTTTTTTCTCTTCCTATGTGGGAGGTCCTGTGAGTTGGAAATATTTTGTTTTTAATCCTAACTCTCCCCCCTCCCCTAGGGAGTCCCATGCTACCCTACTGAGAAGATGAACAGGGTCCTCCCAGGCCCTTCAGAAAGAGAGATGCAGAGGGGATGGTGAACAGGGCCCTCCCAGGCCCTTCAGAAAGAGAGGGGCAGGGACGATGGAGAGAGCTGAGGGGAGGGGCATGCAAGCCAGGCGAAGGTCAGCTGGGATAAGGAGTTGGATGTGGCTAGGAAGAAACAGCTTAAGCCGTCCCTGTCCCAGCCCTGAGCCTCTCCAGTCAGCCTTCCTCTCTGCACTTGTCCTGCCTTCTGCCAGGTCTCCAGTATGCCTTGACTGTTAAAATTCACTTGCTATACCCTTCAGTACTTCTTGTCCCTCTGCATACAGAGCCAGAGTGTCATCAACTGCTGCAAAGGTTTGCAGATTCAATTTTCTGTATTCTAACTTGTCTTTGTCCCCATGGCAAAACTCATTCATGTGGGGCCATTTGTGACAGTTTAAAAAAAATCATTTTTATGGGCAAAGACTAAAGTGTACTTTGTTTTTTCTACAAAGAAATACTATGTCAAGTAAATGTTTCAACGAATTTGCTGAAAGCACTGAATTGACCTAAGAACAGGATGAGTTCTTTTGAGCATTTGGCATCTGGGCAAACTGGGCTACAAAGTGTTGATGGCTTGCTCCTTCATCCCCGCTCCCTGCAACTCAATGGGATCCCACAGAAAATGGGCCACATCACCCTGAGCTCTGTCCTGATCAGCTGGGGTGGGCTAGCAATTTGGTTTGCACCTCAAGACTTTAATTCTCAACACTGCTTGCATTTGGACCCCCCCCCCCCCCAGGATGCTTTAAAAGGATACGGGCTAATGAGCATGCCCCCTACCAGGGTCTCTACCTTAAATGATGCCCCTGAATCTCAGGCAGCATCTGTCCTTAAATCTCCCAGCGATACTAAGGGAACTCCCAATGGGTCCCTCTGTCTCTGGGTTGGGGGCTGCCTCTGAGTTCAGGGGCCTTGAAGTGAAGGCTGTGTGGTCAAGACGTGTCTACTGGACCACCTGGAGAAGTTTTGACCACTGATGCCTAGCACCCAAACCAGGCATTCTGATCTTATTAGGCTAGGCTAAGGGTCCCAGGAACTTCTACAGCATCACCAGGGTAAGATGGCTGGGACAGGAGAAAAACCCTGACTGCTCAGACTGAGCCTCAAGCTGGGGCTCTGCTGGACAACTTTGAGCGAGTTGATTGGCACCTGTGAGCCCCAACTTTCTCACTTTGAATGTGAGACTAGCACCAGCCACCTTGGAGAGTTGCCTGCCCTGGGCTTCCTCCACTAGCACAGCGTGGGTTAATGTCTTAATCATTCTTCCTTGTCAAAAAGGGGCAAATTTACCATCAGTAATTAACTCTACTATCAATAAAAATTCATTTCTTATTAATGCAGAAGTGCTGCTTCTGGAACCGTGGAAGGAGACGCCAGGCTTGCCCGTCCGCCTGGCTTCTTGGGCAGATGTCACTCCTGTGGAGTCTCCCCTTATCTCATAAACTCCTGTCTCGGGAGGCCAGCTCCTTTGAATCAAATTAGAGTTAATTAAATCCTCTCTAAAACTCACTAGGGGAACTCAGAGCGTATATTGGAAGTCCTGTCAGCCGTGATGCGCACACCTATAATCCCAGCACTTGGGAGGTGGAGTCAGGAGGATCAGGAGTTCAAGGTCATCATCCGCTATACATCGTGAATTTGAGGTCAGTCTGACAACAGGAGACCCCGAAACAAAGTGGAAGTCCTGGGTTCTAGAGCCTATTACAAACAAACAAGCCTTTTCTGTTACACATAATCACATTTGTATCATAGCGTCAACAGGAAGCCGTTTAGCTAGAACTGAGCCTGGGACTTGATACCAGATACCATGGATTCTAGACCCACTCTGTGCCTTCAGCCAAGGCCCTTCCCCTTTCCAGCTTCCATATGCTCAATCCTATTTTAGATTGTTATGTTGAAAGGTGTGGCTGAAAACCCGGCTGTTGCCTCTCTGAGTAGTGTGCAGTTCCACAGCTCAGGCCTGCCACAGTCTAAGCAGCAGACGGATGAGGGTTCATGGCACTGCAGGGTGTGCCTGAATCATTGAAAGAACCTCCTTTCCCGAGTGTGCCCTCTCTCACACTTCCTGCACCTGCTCTTGATGCAGCACCCTGTAATCGCCAGGTGTGGAGCAAGGTAACTCCTCGACGCAGATGCTGCCCGGCTGTACTCAGAAGCCCACCGGCTGAGATGTTCCAATAACTCATGTGCATAACTGACTACAGCACACACTGTGGAAGATGCCCCGCTGGGGCTCAGGAAAGGCTGGCTAGAGAAGTTGGTATGATAACTATGCACGGAGGAAGAGCAGAATGTGGATAACAGGGCAGGAAATGTTCTCCACCAACAAGCAGCCCAGGATGCAAGACAGGCAGGTGTTGGTTCCTGGAGACCGTGGGTTACTTTCCAAGCTATTCCTAGAGGTCAAGAGGTGTGCATCTTTTAAGCATTTGGTGCACACTGTTCACAGTCCTCCAGAAAGGATGCTCAATGTACACTTGGCCAAGCAGTACGATGCTGCGGCCTTGATCTGAAAACAGGAGCTGGGGTTAGAGTGCAGTTTGTCCTATCAGTTCAACAAACATTTACGCTGCCCCACTTCTCCCCTTGGGCTGGGGTGGGTGTGAGAAATGAGAACACACAGCACGGCCTTCTGGAGTTCAGCCTGCTGGAAGAGCAGCCCAGTTTAGTGGTTAGGGCAACCCAGGGCTCCCAAATAGCAGGTGTTTGAGCTGCAAAGAGTCTGTCCCTTCTATTTCCCCTCTGTGAGGCAACCCATTCACCTCTATGGAATTATTCACACAGCTCTACTTGGTCTTTGGGGGCAGGAGCTCCCCTGACTTTTTCAAGGAGCAGCTAAATGTCCAGCTGCTCATGGACTGACCACATTCTGCTGTTTTCTTTTTTCCAGCCATTCTTCCTAGCAACTGTCTCAGTTAGGGTTATTATTGCTGTGACGGAACACCATGGCCAAAAGCACCTTGGGGAGGGAAGGGTTTATTTGGCTTACATATCCTGAATCATAGTCCACTGAGGAAAGCCAGTGCAGGAACTCATACTGCTCAGGAACCGGGAGACAGGAGCTGATGCAGAGGCCATAGAGGAGTGCTGCTTACTGGCTTGCTCATCATGGCTTTCTCAGCCTGCTTTCTTATAGAACCGAGGACCACAAGCCTAGGGGTGGCCCTACCCACAATGGACTGGGCCCTCCCCTATCAATAACTAGTTAAGAAAATGCCCTGCAGGCTTGCCCACAGCCCTATCTCACGGAGGCATTTTCTCAATCGAGATTCCCTCCTCTCAGATGACTACAGCTTGTGTCAAGTTGACATAAAATTAGCCAGCACAGCAAAGTAGGAACTTCCAAGATGCTTGGTGACCTGTTATCCCCCAGCTTTCCACAAGTGACTTAGTTGGGCCTCTGCAGGCCCTTGGGTAGGAAGCTATTACTGGGAGCCTCATCCAGGGGATTCTAACAGTAAGCATACAAAGCCCCAGAACTGTGCATGCCTGTTGGATGGCTTTTAGAAATGATCCTAAAGAAATAAGCACAAATATCTGCAGAGATTTATCTGCGAGATTATGCATGAGAGCCTTGTTTATGGGAAGAAAGAGGAGTATCATTGAAAATGTTCTCAAGTTTCAACCAAAGGGATTGGTTAAATAATTTATGGCACATTGGCACAATGCAGGTGTCATAAATTACATCATGGAAAGATATTTAATGGCATAGTAAGAAATGAGAGACAACTGTAGATGATATTGCTATATAATCCTTTTCTTAGGAAATATACACATAGACACAAGATGAGAGAGAAGTTATGCATCAAGAATATAAAACAGTTGTGATTTCAGGGTAGAGGAATGATCAGAATTTGGAATTCTCTGGATGTTCATTACTTGTATATCAGAATAACAGGTACCTTGCTTTTTAAATCAATATCTACCCCAGGCACATACGGAACAATGATATGCACAAGGCGCTGCCTTAGGAGCTGGGGAGCCAAACCCAGGAGCAGGCTTTTTGCGGGAGAGAGAGCAGCTCCTCACTGCCCGGCCAGTGGCTCAGCCTTATCCTGCCCCCCCCCCCCCCCCCAGGGGTCATGCAGCAACCCCACTGCTTATGTAACCAGGCTGCCGAAGAAATGCACTTGGCAGCCTCAGCCCTGGGCAGACAGATCTTCTGACTCCTCCGCTCCATAACAGACCATAATGGGACAAACCAGAACCGATGGTTGCGCCAAAGTAGGAAAGATGGACTTTTTTGGCCACTGTGTTCCCGTCTGCTGAGCAGGCACATCCCTTGCTGGTCACTCAGCACATGTGTAGCTGGCTACTCCTGGCTTCCAACTCTCCTGCTCTGATGAATAATTAACAGGAGCAGAGCGCTGCGCTTGTAATAACCCAAATGATCCTCACAGCAACTGCGAGCTGCTCCTGCAATGCAGACAGGGAAGAAGACAGAGAGAAGCAACTCACCCAAGTCATGCACCGGTTGATGGAAGAGCCAAGAATCAAGCCAGGCAGTGTGACTCCAGGGTCTGCCCTTAACACCATGGCCAACAATCTCTTTCTGGTCCTGTTTCCATGGTGATTTTCCCCCCTAGGACTGCCGAATTCCTTCAGGATATGAACTACATCCTTCATGTTTATGGGACCAAATAGGACCCAATGTGGTTCTGGGCACACTGCACACTCCCAGGGACTTGCAGCCTGCCAGCCTTCCCTATTACTTCAACAACCAGCTCTAGTTGCTGGCAGCTTGTCCATGGGGGGACTATGAGACTGAGGATGCCCCAGATGTGTTGTCTCAACTTCTGGGAGGGCCCAAGGCTTCTTGCAGCTTCTCTGGAGCATTTTCCCAAATGCTTGCTCAGCCCTGGGTGCTTGGAGCCATCTCTGCATAAGTCCATGGCCCTAGACCTTGCACTCCCGCAGCAAAGGCTGACCAGGTGAGAGCATAGAGCTCAGACAGGGAGGCTGCTGCAGCTCACTTCTTGGATTTTGTTCCTTCCTTGAAGCTTCAAGGCTGGATACCAAGCTGAGAATACATCGCTGCTACCAAGTCAGGGCTTATTGGAGGAGACACAAGAGCCAGACAGTCTCAGCATGGTGGGGCTTTGGATGATTTTGCTGGTGGCCTGCTTCTCAGTTTTTTTCTAACTTTCTGCAGTGAACATGAGTCTTTTTGGGTAAATTAAATAAAGAAAGTGAGGAAAGGTTAACTGTTCTTGCTTTGTCCCTGGGGGACTTTTCTTCGTGTGGGCTGACGGGATCCTGTGACTTCCTCAGACTCCTGTTTGATCCTCACACTAGCAAATTCCCATCCCCATCCCCTATTCCATTCTGGCCATTGTAGACTACTTTGTGCAAAACTTTGTGGATCACAGAACAGTCCATAGGCTTAATCCTGCTGGTCCTCACAATCCTAGCTTCAGGAGAAATTGCCAACACCTTCTCAATGATGCCTGGATCCATAGCTCCCTCCTTGGTCCCTCACATGGACTTCAGCCCAATTGACTGTTAAACATCTACAGCCTGATGTCCTGAGCAACTTACATTCACCCTAAGCATCTTATGCCCGCCCCTTCCTCTGCCTTCACATTCATCTCCCCACTTCTCAATGCAGCAGCAGCAGCAGCAGAATTGAGTTCTAGATGGGAAAGCTGGTGGTAATATGACTGTTTTTTCCTTCTAGGTTGGTCATTCAGCTAACAGGCCCGGGGTTCTTACCTTCAAAATGCCTTTTGGATATGTCAGAATGATTTTCATTTTTTCCTAATTTAACATTGTTTTTATTTACTGTATCTATTTGTCTAACACTCTCAGATATACTTTCATTAATACTTCAGTATCAGAATCTGAGTAATTTGTAAGGAATAAAAGATCATTCAGCTCACCGTTCTGAAAGTTTTTCAGATACCACATTCACACATTAATCAATTCATAATTCATCTCTTACATGTCCTGCCTGATGTTCCTCTTGGTATCTCACAGTGGGAATTCGGTTTCAACACAAGCTTTGGTGGGGCCGGTCAACCTTAGCAGATATCTTTCCTCCATCTCCTATGTCTTCCTTCATGCTCCTGCGCACTGCTGAGGCATGGCCCTCTATCTCACTTGCTTTTGCAGCTTCAGGGTCTAGCCTAGAACCCAATGCACAGCATATACTCAGTGAAAGTCCTTGGATCCAGAAGCAAAGAAACAAAAAATAGGTGAACAAATAATTCTTCATAGTCTGTCACCTTGATTTTAGGGTCTCATCTTCAACCATCTTTACCACGTTTCTCTACCAGTTGATTCCTCCAGAATGGTGGCCTGAGCATAGAAATCCACTTTCAGACGCTCCCACTGATGGGCAGGGCCTTCAAAGTTCAGCCCTTTTCATCTTCCCTGGAAGCAGCCTTTATTTCATTCCCTGAGTACCTGCTCCTCTGATGCAGCCTTTCAGGGCCTTTGTCCCCTTGTCCCCTTACTCTCTGATTGACAGCTTGGCCTCCCATGCTGGTGCTTCCTGATACCTCACATGTGGTGGCCTGATTACAGTATGAATCCCAGTCTCTTCATGACTCGCTGTATGGCTACTATTTATCCGTCTCCATCCCCCAAACCTTGTCCTTCAGTAAGAAACATCAAACACGGTGGTAGGTGAGACTCGGAAAGTGCTTACACCTGAGGCATCACTCCGTTTTGCTGTTCTCAGGAACCCAGCAACTGTCACTATGGAGACAAACCCAGGCTAGCCCAGTTACTGTCTATATCTCGAGTTGGCAGTCTGCTGCCACTCACTGGAATAAGGCCATGCCATCAACTCACTGAACCATGATCTGGAAACATGACTGTTGCTTCAAGCTTTGGGGCCAGTTTGCAGTATTACTCATGACACTGTAAGATTGTGCACTTGCTGCCTGGAGAAAAAGACATCAGGAGGGCTCCCTTTAAGAAGCCCCAAGTCTAGCTGTGGATATCCCGACAGGCATGACAATACTCACCAAGCATGCACTGAACTCCTGGAGGTAGCATTAGTGAGATGTGGGAACTGTTTCTAAAAAGTCACTAAAGCACTTAGTAGATTGTTCATCATTTTGTGTAAGAGAGTCCACAGTGGAAGAGGAAGAGAGGCAAAGGACACAAGGACCTAAGGAAAGGGGAGAAAGCGAGCTCAATGCTTCATGAGCAACATGGGGTATTTACTGGGGGACATCCCTCAGAGCCCAGGAGGGAGAGTAGCCAGCCTAAAATGCCCACAGAGACCCGCTGGAGAAAGGTACACCCATTTGTCCAAAGGACCACTTTGCACCTTTACCCTCTTGTTCTTCCTTACACAGGTACTCACTCCGTGACAAGACCAGCCAGGACCAGGGCATGGCTCAGATATGCCTGTGTACTAAAGAGGGAGCCCTGGATTTCTCATTTTTTCCAACGCCTGGTGACTAGACCTAGGAATCAGCGTCTGGGCACTGAGGCACAGCTAAGCTGACCGGCTTGCTGAGAGATGAGCCCCAACCCTTACCTCCTCAGCTAGCCTTGAGCCCCACTCCTAGTGAGGAGGAGAAATAAAATTAGCAGTCTTGACACCCCTGGGCTTTCACAAGCTAAGCCTCACCGAAGCTCCCATGAGAAGGGCAGACCCTCCCTAGCAAAGAGCAAGGGTTACTAGGACAAGACTTGGTTGACATCAACTGTCCCCTTCCACTAAGAAGGCCTGTTGGAAGTTGAAATCACCCAAGTAGAACACAATGAAGTGGAAATTTGCCTTGGAGGGAACTAAAGAAATGCAATTTATCATCTGTTAATGAACAAAGACACCAGGCAGAACTGGAGAAAGCCGAGAAAGAGGTGAGACCAGAGCGATGAGTGACCTCTGAGAACAGAGTCCCATGGAGGCTGGCAGCCTGACATCCCGACCAGACTTTAAATATTTCAAGGAGAGGAAACAGACTGCCTTCTACCCCACCTTGCCTACTAGGGTGAGGACCGGATGCTCACAGAGTATCATCCTTCTTGTGACTTCGGGGCCATAAGCACAAGGACACAAGGAAACATCAAAAGGATGAGGATTCACAAAGAAGTTACCGCATGAAACCGCACCTGCCTTCCTCGGGGCTTCTGGTTAGGAGAGATAACTTAATATCCTTAATGCTCAAACCACTGTTACTCACAGTCAATTGCATATGCAAATTGGTACAATCTCTAAGGACTGTAACTTGGCAATATATTTCTATTTTGAATGCACATACTCTTCGCCTGATAATTCTACTTATCAGAATTTCTCCCACAGATATACTCACACAGGGATCAAAGAACTATATTTAAATATATTAATTACAACAGTATGTATGTAACAATGTGGTTAGGTAGATTATGGCGTATCCATAAAATGGAATACACACTGACTTTAAAAAGAAAGCTCAGGTCCATGTACAGGAGAGAGAAATTATATTCTAGATATATTAAAAGAAGGAAAGGAAATCAATAACGGTTGAAAATGGATGCTAGGAATGTGGAGATATTTTAATGCCATTTTTTTTGTAAATGTATTGTGAAAATTCAAAAATTTCCAAAATATAAAAATTTAAAGACAAGAGTAAGAGTAGTAGCATGAATTAGTATAGGTGATTTTTAAAGAAAATATGTGGGGGAACATATATACATAAATAAAATATATGAGTAGAATAATAACCTAGAAAGGACCTGTGAAAACAGGTTACAGTAACTAAGGAGGGGTGGGCTTAGAGGAAATAAATTTTCATGTCTCTTTGTCCCTTTTGAACCTTTATTTAAAGCCAGGTAAAGTGGCAATTGTAATTCAGACTACCCAGGAAGCTGAGTCAGGAAGGCTGAGAGTTCAAGACAGGACTGGACAACTTAGTGAGACCTTGTCTCAAAAAAGCAAAAGGAGCCGGGCGGAGGTGGCGCACGCCTTTAATCCCAGCACTCGGGAAGCAGAGCCAGGCGGATCTCTGTGAGTTCGAGGCCAGCCTGGTCTACAGAGTGAGATCTAGGAAAGGTGCAAAGCTACACAGAGAAACCCTGTCTCGAAAAACCAAAAAAAAAAAAAAAAAAAAAAAAAAAACAGCAAAAGGGGCTGAGAATGTAGCTTGGTGGCATAGTGTTAGTCTACCATGCACAAGGCCCTGGGTTCAAATCCCAGCACCACATTAAAAAAAGAAAAAAGAAAGAAAGAATATTGAAAAATGAACTCTTCCCTCTAGATTTTTAGTGTTAGATGTCATGTCTTTCTTCCTTTCCTCTTAATTTTATGTTTTTTAAGATGGAATTTTCTGACGCCGGGCTGACCTCCTGGAAGATGACACCCTGGTCCTCTCGCTCTCACCTCTCAAGGCTAGGGTTGCAGATGTGAGCCACCATGCTCAGCCAACTCACTTTTGAAATAAAATCATGTTTAAAAATCAACCAAATGCAAAACACAGTAGTTGAGAAGGTAGTCCGCATCTTCCCAGTGTGGTCTCGAGTGTTGCTGAGTTCGGGCAGGATCCCTGGGTAACAGTTCCCCTGGTGACCCCCAGGAAGGTGATGCTGACACCACCACCACCCCCGAGGCTGTCTAGTCCTACACACGATCTAAGCTTCTAGAGCAAAATCACAAAGATGATGGGAACGAGGAAAAACTTGATCATATATGAATGCTATAGCCTATAGACAAAAAATAAAGTTAACTCATTCCCGTAGGATAAAAAGATTTCTCTTTAAAAAGTAGCTCCAGGGCTGAAGCTGGGGCTCAGGGTTAGTGCACTCACTAAGCATGTTCGAGGCCCTGGGTCAGATCCCTAGTTCACTCCCAAGGAAAATGGGGTGTCCATTGTGGACATTTTCTTTTTCATTAGCATACACTAATTGTACAGAGTAATGTGTTTCCTGTGGCACATTCATATATGCACATATTTTGATCATAGTCACATACACCCTACTGTCCTCTCTTTTCTCCTTCTCAAATAGTCATCATAGATATTTTTAAAATCAGAAAAGCATGGGAAAGAGGCCAAAGGTCAAAATCCTTCCTAACCCTATAGCCCCTAGCAATACATTATAGCTCAGTGTGGATGTGTGGATCTGCTCATGTGTGATCAGGAAACACATGACATTTTGTAAATTGTTTGAGACAAGGTCATACTATGCTGCCCAGCTGACCTGGAACTTACTATATAGACTATGCTGGCCTTGAGCACACAGAGATCCACCTGCCTCTACTTCCCCACCCGGAGGGCTGGGCTTAAGGCTTGTGGCATCACGCTTTGTCCATTTTGTAATCTTATCCATTGTCATTTAAAAATACAATGTACTGCCTCATGAAATATTACTTTACAATGTAACTTTAAATGCCTGGATAGTGCACTATCTGCCTGTCAATAATCTTACTAGTTTCCCAAACTGAACGTTCAGCCTGTTTTCCTCTTCTCGGTGTCAACACATTTTCTAACCCACTGCTAATGCTGACGTTAGCATTTTCTAACTTCCACACATACTTATCTTAATTTTCTCTTTCCCACCCTTATTTCTCTAGAGAGTGTACTTCAGTGGTAGGGCACAATTTAGCACCAAGATATTAATACGTATTAGGAAGAAAACAACCAGGTTCAAAGG
The DNA here is from genome assembly GCA_902168415.1 of Peromyscus melanophrys. Classification (NCBI taxonomy): domain Eukaryota; kingdom Metazoa; phylum Chordata; class Mammalia; order Rodentia; family Cricetidae; genus Peromyscus; species Peromyscus melanophrys. Next base: position 15,929 of record CABHPR010143752.1, on the reverse strand, counting down.
AAGCAATTATAAAAGACAATTCTGAGACATTTGGAGGAAATATGATGTCTTAGTTAGAGTCATTGTGTCTTCAACTTGCTTTAAAATAATTTTAAAAACCTGAAGCTAAAATATGGAAAATAGTAATTATTACATTTAGGTAATAAGTGTAATTCATTGTATTATTTCTTATTTTTCATTATTTTAGTAATTTTCATTTAAAAATATGTGTTAAACCCAGCAGACATAGATTATTAAATGAAAATCATAGTGTCAGGCTTGGGATAACTCCCTATAACTTATTGGTCAGGGGGGTCCCAGAGCTCTCCCAAACAGCATTGCTCTTGGCTGCCCATCAGAACTTGACAGTAAGACCCCATTGCTGAAAACACAATGTATTTTGGTTGTAGAACATAGAAAAATCAAGCTGGAACTAACCTGAAAACTTCCTCCTTGCTGGCCAGTTTACACAGTGCTAGAACAGTGGTTCTCAACCTTTCTCATGCTGTGACCCTTTAATACAGTTCCTCATGTTGTGGTGACTCCCAACCAGAAAATTATTTTCATTGCTACTTCTAACTGTAATTTTGCTACTGTTAAGAATTGTAATGTAAATACTGCTTTACAATTATCTTGGGCAACCCCTGTGAAAGGGTCATTCGACCCCCAAAGGGATCACAACCCACAGGTTGAGAACAGCTGGGCTCGAAGATGCTGTGCAGGTTGCTAAGAAAGAAAAACCATCAATGGTGTTTCCCTCTGGTGAGCCCTGCATGCCACAACACTGCCTTGCCAGGTAAGATGTGACCACTGGTTACGGGTAACTAATCGCTTTTGGGTTGGATTTAAGGTCTATGTCACAGAATGGAATTGATGCCCTGATGCTATTGATCTGGTCAAAAGCCCGCAGCTAGAGAGGTTATAGGCCTTAGGGGGAAACCTACTTCTCTTGTCTCGCTAAATTGACATGTTGTTAACTGCCTTCTGAATACTCATGTTTATGCCCATAGGTTAATGCTGCCCTCCACCTTAGCCAGGGGAGCCTCTCTCTGAAGGGGTCAGCAGTTAATTCAGAGACTTCTAACTGGTTAAAGTGCTGAGAATGTTGTGCTGAGCCCCCGGGGGGATAGCTATATCTAGTTCCCCTCCCCAGACGCAGGGAATATTACAGAAGAGGCAGGTGGGGAGAATGTAAGAGTTGGAAGAGCAGCATGAGGAAGAGCAGCATGAGGAAGAGCAGCATGAAATGCCATCTTCTGGACATGATACGGCCATTGCACTCATGAACTTACTGCTGCCATGGTTACCTGTACAAACCTATACAAGATCAAGCCAACAAGATCAGTCAACATTCCAACATGCAGCACTTGGGCGTGAGAGGAGACAGGGGATGTGTCTTGGAGATCCAGAGGAGTTGGGATGCATATGAACAATATGCATTGTTTACATATATGGAATTGTCAAAGATAAATAAAAATATTCTAGCTTTGTCCTAGGTAGGCACTAAACTCTTACCTTGTATACGACAATGAACAAAGTAACCTATCACCTCACAGAACGGGTTGCCTTTGGGAGGCATGCTTCCACTAGGAAGTCCCAAATGCAATATGACGGTCACCCCCAGGACCCGTCTTGAATCTGTTTTCCCTGGTTCCTCTTACATCATCACCACAAATATATTTTCTCAAGTTTAAAATATATATACCCTCCCAGTGCCTCAAACCCAGAAGAATGCTTATACGAAGTGTACTAACCTGACAGCTGTGTGGTCCATGGTGACCTGAGATTCACCTCAGCAAATCATTCCTGAGTACCTACATGTTGTTGGCATTGTGAAGGTACCAGGACTTCAAGAGTAAATGGCAGAGGCTCCTGTTCTCTGTCCACAATCAAGGAAGCCTCCCCAGTGAGGAAGAGCAGGGTCTATGCAGAACAGGGAGATGGACTAGAAGCCAGGCATCCCATCCCCATAGAGAGGCTGGCAGGACTGGGGGCCAGGAGAACCCAGCACAGGTGTGTGTGTGTGTGTGTGTGTGTGTGTGTGTGTGTGTGT
>CABHPR010143752.1:3164-13797 GCA_902168415.1 Peromyscus melanophrys | reverse complement strand
CCTGGATCTGGCTCTGTAGACCAGGTTAGCCTCAAACTCACAGAGATCCCCCTGGCTCTGCCTCCCGAGTGCTGGAATTAAAGGTGTGCACCACCACTGCCCGGCATTAACTTTCCGCACCAGAACTATTGTTCTTGTTTGTTTCCCAGCCATTTAATTACGTAAAAAATATTCCTATTTCATGGGTGATACCAAACCAGGGAAGGCAAGATTTGGGGTAGTCTGTGTCTCCTACTCAACATGACTCTTTGGTTGTTTCTGAGGGTGTTGTTTGTTTTCAAAGCTGTTCTCAATTGAGGTGACCTCAATGGGCCTGATCCAATTGTTCACACCACAGTCCTTGGCCACCTCTAATCCTTATCTGCGAGGGATAAGACACCAGGCTGAACACCCCCGTACCTGTTTCCCCCCACGGGGTACTCAAGGATACTCCTGCCCTAATGAAGAAAATACTGTTTGATCTGGGGTAGGCTCCTGTCACCCGCCCCGGGTAACTGGTCCAGAGTTTTCCTAAATGCTGAAGTGCTTGGAACCTTCGAAGCAGGTGCATTCTGTGTTGTAAAGGCAGACATCTCATACCTAGGGATCGAGTGTCTTTACGGTGCCAAAGGAAGACAACCGTCCTGAGTGAGACCCAGTTCTCCCTCTGAGCAGCCAGGTTGGGTATGTAGAGTCGTCGGAAGAGGCAGCCAGCCTTGCTCACTGGCCGCCCTGTCCCCAAGCCGGCCTCCTGTAGCCACCCTCCCGGCTGCTCCCCGCGCTGCTGGAAGCACCATCTCAAGGGACCGATTCTTAAGCCACTGCTGCGCAGGAGCCGCTGGCGCGACCTCGAGGATTGCCGGCTACTACCAAGTGCCCTCAAACTTGCACTCGAGGGCGCGGCTGAAGTCCTCCCTCGAGGCGCCCACAGCCCGAGCTCGTGCAAGGAGCACTAGGCCGCTGCCACCACCGTCGCTGCCCCGCGGGGCGGGGCGGGAGTTGGCGCTCGCGGGGACCGGGGCTGGTCCCGTAGTTGCGCAAGTGGCACTGGGGCAGCTATAAGAGGGGCAGGCAGGCATGGAGCCCCGGAGGAATCCCCGCGCCAGCAGCTGCAAGGTAAGGCCCTGGGCATGCTTTCTCCTTCTCTGTCAGTCCGTTTTGGCGCACCATAGCACCCCACCTAACTCTGGAAACCAGAGAAACTGAGGCAGGAGGGAGGTAGTGTGAACGGCTTGGTGCTAAACTAAGTAGCTTTGCAGTGAGGTTCTAGACAGAGGGAAGCAGGCTGGGAGCTGAAGCGTGTTGAGTTCCGGGTTAGGCCGGCCTGTGCCCACAGGGCACCAACCTGTTCTTGCAGAGCCAACCAGGACTCCAGGAGTGTGTTTGATCTGCAGACCTGAGATGATTGGGGAACTGAGATGAACAGATATCACACCTGTCAGATGGAAAGCGCGAGGCTGGACGGGCAGGGATGCAGCCTTTCTGGGTTCCTGGGGGCTAGATACAGCCTTGCTTTGCCAAAAATATTTATTTTCCAGTGAGGGTATTGACTGGGGAGGGGGCCAACCCAGTACTAAAACTACTGTGGAGTAGAGGTGGGTAGAAACACTGTCAGGAAGAACCCATTCCGCCTACCCCCACCCCCGCAAAAAAAAAAAAAAAAATGCACCAGAACTCACTTCCTCTACCCTCAAAGCCATGCAAATTATCGTTTTCGTGGATTGCCTCCGGGGAACAGAGCCCCAGATCATGGGAAAAACCTGTAGCCAGCACGTTTTTTACTGTTAGGCATTTCTACCCAAGATGGCCAAATGCACATTGCCAGCCTGAAGCTCCAGCATGCCCCCCCCCCCTTCAGCCGTCTTTCTCTCTGGGGTCCCTTTAGACTGGAGTGTGGGTGTGATGCCCATACACTCCTCTCTGTCTTACTGGGAAAGCGGTGCTTTTAGTTTGGTCAGACACCACACTGCCTGGCTGGATAGCTGCTTGAGAGAAGACAAAGCGGTTGAGTCATTTCGGTTGGAAGCATGGTAGTCAGGAGAGGCAGACAGAGGGCAGGGACTTGGTGGCACCATCTGGGAGCACAGGCTCTCTGGGTGCCCTTTGCAAGGTGGGAATGAGAGTCTTATTTTTGTAGAGTTCTTGATAGGACTGGGAGAGCGTTTCCAAATCTTTCTCTGAGCTGTATGATGCATGGAACCAAATTTCAAAGGTGAAATGTCTAACAGCCAGCTCACTCGCCTAGGGGTGAAAAGACCACAGTGATCATGTATCTCATTGAGGCATGAAGAGAAGCACACTCCTCCCCCTCAAAAAAAAAAAAAGATTCTTTTCAGTTCTTTCCTTTCTCAAGCACCCAAGGATGCTGGGCTGAGGGGAACATGTCCACATTGGCTAAAGGAGCATCCTTCTCATACTTGGTACATCTTATACCCAAAATAACAAACTCTTCTCAGTATCTGGGGAAAATACTTTCCTCTCTCTGTTCCAGGAAAAAACTCAAAGAGCCAAGGACAGAGCCAGGGAAGTTGCAATGAATTCTTGTCCATCAGCCCCAGGCAGATGCCGCTCATGTCTGAGTGACCCATGTGAGGTGTAGAGATGGCCACCTGGGAAGACTCTTTTCAGAGCCTCAGTCATTCCCCTAGAGGCACATGGGAGACAGGGAGCTAGAGCAGGGTCTCCAGGAACACGGAGTTCTTCTGGAGTATGCATGGGCATTCTAGCCCATGGATACAGCCTTGAAATTCTTTTCTGTCCACATCCCAGAAATGCAGAGGTTAAGTTCTATGGAAAAACAGAATGTCTGGCGCTCAGATACACAAGTCTCCTTTGCACTTGTTCCCCGTGTGACAACAGATGTGCCCTGCTCTACAGCAAACTACATGCTCACATCTTTCCTGCTGTCTGTGAGCTCTCTGAATCTACAGCCACGTCCCTGCTGACATTTCACCTAAACCATAGACTCAGTCCCCATCTTTGCACACATGGTGTTTGCACTCGGGAGTACCAGAGCTCTGCAGGGGATCCATAAAGCTGACAGGGGGAGTTCAGCATGGGTCCCCTGACAAAGACCCACAGTGCTGGGATGGGACAGACTCATGGATGGGTCTGGAGTCACTTGGAATGACAGTCCACACAGAGCAGGGCTCAGGGAGCTGAGAGAAATCAGAATTATGTAGAGGCTGGGAACACAGAAGAGACGTGAAGGTGATTCAAAGTGTTGGAGAAAGAGAAAGCTGGACCCTGAAGCATTTTAAGACTGCTTCATAGGCATTTCTGTGGGGGCAAAACTGAAGTCTAAGATGGCAGCTTGTGCCATGTCAGCACTAGGAAGGCAGAGGCAGGCAGACCAAGAGATCAAGGCCAGTGTGGACAACATGGTGAGTTTAAGGCCAGTATGGGCTTTGTGAGACTGCCTCAAAACAAAGAAAGATGACTTTTTTCAGATGGAAGCCACCCTGAAGACAGGTTAACCTGGTCAGCCAATGGAGATCAAGGATAGAGAATAGTTTACTTATTCATTCAACAAAAATTGAATAAACACCTGCTCTGTAGATGCCGAGCCAAGTGCAGGTGTCACTAATGGATTGTGGCACCCTCTTTCAGTGTGGCAGGAGCTCCAGTTCCCCTTCCGACAGTGCTCCGGGGAGCCACTGAGAATTGATCAGAGTTGACACAGGAGTTGAAATCTATTTGCTTTCCCTGATGGGAATGAAAAGAATATAAGCCCCTCACCCACACTGTGCCTACCAGCTAAGAATGTCAGCATGATTTCTCAAGCAAGGTCTTTGGTTGCAGAGAAGAGAAAATTGCTCCTGCTAGCTTAGTGATTTTCAAATTGCATACTGTGGCCAACATTTGAAGAATGAACTGAAATCCCCAAGAGCGTATCACCTGCAGCAAGGGCAAATCTCTAAAAACATTTTTTTTTAACATTTTGTGTGTGTGTGTGTGTGTGTGTGTGTGTGTGTGTGTGTGTGTGTGTGTACAAGAATACACATGTACAGACATCAGAAGACAACTTACAGGAATTAACTGATTCATTCTACCATACAGGTCATTGTGAGAATTGATCTCAGATCATTAGGCTTGGTAGAAAGTGGCTTTACCCTCTGAGACATCTCACCAGCCCTTGTTTTTTGTCCTGTGTGTGTGTGTGTGTGTGTGTGTGTGTGTGTGTGTGTGTGTGTGTGTGTATGTATGTATGTATGTATGTATGTATGTATGTATGTATGTGCAAGGGAGGGGGTAGATACACATATGACACAGAGGGCATGTGAAGGGTCCAGCATTTAGTTCCCAGGGATAGAATTCAGGTCATCAGGCTTGGTAATACCTGCCTTTTATCCACTGAGCCATCTTGCCAGCCCAGGAGAAAAATTTTCTAATACTCTGTATTTCAGTAAGATAGCTATGGACCATAATTGACTGGACAATTCAAAATAGCTAATATAAAATCAATATTGAGAAGGCAAAGAGATGTCTGAGTGGGTAAAGTGTGTGCTGTATGCTAGTGAACACACGCACATTAAATATGTGTAAAAAAGTTTAAAGGTTTAGTTTAAAGAAATAAATGTAACAAAAATGGTAGTTTTGTTATTTAAGAGTGGAGAGAGAGAGAGAGAGAGAGAGAGAGAGAGAGAGAATGAGTTAGGTGCCCTCAGACACTAGAGGCTGTGATCTTCCTGGATCTACAGTTACAGGAAGCTGTGAGCAATTTGACATGGGGCAGGAACTGAACTCTGGTCCTCTGGGATAGCAAGGAGCATGCTCTCCTAACCACTGAGCCACCTCTCCAGCCCCAATAAAAACATTTTTTAAAGAAGTCACACTTCCTATCTAACATTCCCTGTACTCGGCTACAGTAGCCATCCTCTTCCCCTCCCCCACACTCCTCTGAGGTTCTGAGAATTGTTCTTTTCTCTCTGCTTTGAGATCAGCATAATGTCCTCCAATTCCATTCATATTGCCATGATGACAGTATGTCATTTATTTTATGGTGAATACTATTTCATTGTGGATACGTACCACATTTTATTTATTCATTCATACCTCAATGGGCACTTAGATTGATTCCATACCTTGGCCATAAACATGGAAGCGAAATATCTCTTTGACATACTGGCTCCTTCTCTCGGGGTATATGCCTAGGAACAGGATGGCTGGATCATAAGGTAGTTCTATTTTTAGTTTTCAGAGGCACCTCCACACTGTTTCCCATAGGGGCTGTATTCACCAGCAATGTATAAGCATTCCCTTTCTCCACACCCCACACTCAGCATCGGCTGTCATTTGTCCTTGACAAAAGCCATTCTGAGGTGAGATGATATCTCACTGTGGTTTTGATTTGCATTTCCAAGATATTTTCATATGCTCCTTAGCCAAACATTACCTGAATTTAATACATAGTAGCATACCAAAGATTATCAGAAAAAAGTTCTATAAAAATCTGGTGGCTAGAGAAGAGGAAAAAGAAGGGAGTGTGTTCTGGGTCTCTTGCTAACCTCTGATATGGGGGAAGCTAGACCGAGACGGAGGACGGCGGCCTTGGCCAGCAGATGCCTCTGTCACCCAGTGCTCCTCCAACTGCCATGTCCCCCATTGCTGCATAACTGACCTGGGCTTCTGCAGCTTCCAGTCTGGGTCTGAAGAAGCAGCCAGCAGTTGTGTCCATCCCCACCCATCTTGTCCTGAAGGGTTAGCCCTGTCCCTTGGACGGAAGGAAGGAGAGGATGTTCATATCTGAGGCTACCATTATCTTGGGGTAATTAGGACGATCTTGTTTGCAGGGAAGGGCAAGGTGGAAGGTGGGAGCATAGAACTGCCCTGTAGGGATGTCATTGAAGAATCACCCAACTAGGTAAGGAGAAGTCTATCCAGGACCCAGGTGAGATCAGAAAGGGTAAACTGGTGGGCCAATGGTGCAAACCACAAGCCTCTTGGACCAGTCTGGAGCCTGTTTTCTGAAGACTTTGTGTCACTGCCTGGAGCTGCCTCTGGGCCTCCCCTCTCTGTTCTTTTACCTTTCCTGTGTGCCCCACTGGGGAGTCACAATGGAGAAGGCATGGCCTAGATGGCAGGGGAAGGCAGGCAGCCCACAGAAGAGCTATCAAGTGAGATATCCTGCGTGTAAAACAGAAATAGGCGAGGAGGTAGCCCAGCAGTGCCCATCCTGTCCTTCTGCACGGTCCCTCTTCTTTCCAGGCTCTGCTGCAACAGTCCCCAGAAGTGAGGGACACAGTGTACTGCACCAGCATCTCAGCAATTTCTCTGCCAGATCTTAGACTATAGCAACTCTTAAGTATTTAACCCACTTAAGAAACTTCTAGAAAGAAAAGCCTTTGTGGCCTCAGCTCCCTGGAACTACATCCCTGCCCCCTTTCTCCTGAGCTCCAACCAACCCCCAATTCTAACCAATCACCAGATAGTGTCCCACTGTCCTTAGAGTTAATTGAGGCATTGGATCTGTTTAAATTGCCCCTTTCATCGCAATTAATGATGTGCATTCTTACAACAGAGGGGCATTTTTGCTCTTTATTTTTATTTTGGGTTTTTGTTTTTCTAAGACCAGGTCTTGCTCTGAGCCTGGCTGGCCAGGGGTTTACAAGAAACTCTCCTACCTCAGCCTCACAAATGCTAAAGTCACAGGTATGCATGGGCCACCACAAACAATGCCAAGAGCTGCCACATGGCATTTCTGCTTCTATTAAATTGGTCATATCTGGCTGCATGACTGCACCTAATGGTAGAAGCTGGCAAGTATAGCAATTGTTTTTCATGGTCGCATACTTCCCTTAGGACTCGGGAGTGTCTTCAACTGGGAAAGAAAGAAAAATAAGATACTGGGAGCAACTAACAGTCTCCACAACACGGCTATGTATGTTGAATGTGTGTGTGTGTGTGTGTGTGTGTGTGTGTGTGTGTGTGTGTGTGTTGCACAAGCATGTTATGTGCTGTCAGGTCAATTGGTTCTCACCATGGCTTTGATCTCAGATGGACCTGTGACCACTTCTCTCTGCAACACACTCCCCCATGCGTGTCCTAGAAGCCTGGCCGCTCATCTTAGGCATACTTACTCAGCAACAGCATCTCAATTCCATGTTTTCAAAGCACTGCAATTTATTGCCAGAATCCACTGGGGCATATTATCTATGCCGAGAGAGAGCTTGTAAACCTGTTTGTCCATTCCAATAGTTCGGGGTGACCATTATGTGAAAATAGCTATGATATGACCATAGTTAATCTGGTAGTAAATTTTGTAAGGAAGGAGGGTGTCGTCAACACATAAATCTTAGAAATGAATGCCACACACTCTTGTGCTGCAGGGGGAAACCCATAAGCACCAGGTACCCCGTTGGAAGGCTCGTGGGAGGCAGCGGGCCAACTGTGTGGCTCGGTCAGCTGCAGGTGCTGTTGCCCAGAGCGTTTCAAGCTCTGCCCAGTAATTACAATAATTTTTAAGTGGCTGGCATTTACTCCCTCAACCCCGAGCCAGACACAAGCCGAGATAGGCAGGGATATCAAAAATTCATCTCATTTTTACCCTTTGGTGGCTCCGTTTTACAGGTAGGACCAGATACTTTGGGAAATTATCTCTCCTGCCCAGAGACACATAGAAACAAACAACAAAAACTGAGCCTGCAGTTAAAGCCTGGGGCTGAACTATTACACTTGGCTCCTCCATTGGAGTTCAGGGAACTGAAGGGGGATATCAGCTAGCAACGCTGCTGATCTGTGGAGAATACATTCCATGACTTCCAGTGGACACCTGAAACTTGTGAGGGGACTAAGCCACTTATATCCATTTATTCTTCATATGCCTTGGAGCACAGACCCATAGAACTCAAATTCCTCTCTCCTTGAATGTGTATGCCTCCTTTAAACACAGTTCTTGCTTTAGGGCCATCATTAAATTAAATAAAGGTTAACAGGAACACACAGTGATTCCATGACAATTGATCTGATAACCAAGCCACTACTAAGTAGCTCACAGGTGAGTAATGTATACAGTGTGGATACCCTGGACGAGGGATGATTCACATCCCAAGAGGGGCAGGATGAGACAGTACAAGACTTCACAATACTACTCAGCATGGCACAATTGAGAATTGATGAATTATTCATTTCTGGAACTTTCCATTTAATATTTTTGGATCACAAATGACCAAGGATAACTAAAACCTTGGAAAGTTGTGGATGGGGGTCGGGACTGCTGTATTTCAATCTGTCCTTCACACATCCCAGCCTGCTGTTTATCTTTTTGACTTTGGAAAAGTTGGCTCATCTTTCTGAGGCTCATTTGCTTTCTCTTCTGTAAAACTCAGATTAAAAAGAGCGAACCTTTAAGCAAGCACTATAAATAATAGATAAGCAGTGTGCTCATTTTTGCTGTACTGCCACAAGGTGAGTTATACTAATATTACCACCAATGGATGGCAATGCATCACTTGTTCCCACCAAGACCCAGATGAGGAAGAACGCAAAAAGGAAAAGTCAGTTTTTCTACTGTCTCCACGCTCTTCATCCTAATACTTATGAATATCTTTATTATTCAAGCTCGTATATACACCCTCAGCATGGATCACTGGCTACAGACTTGCATAAATTTAACTTTATTACCTTTTTGCCTCATGCATCTCATCAAACTTGTGTTTTTTTAATCAAGCATCCGCACAGTGTTAATTTAAAAACTCGGGGTTCCATGACTGAAATTTCCAGCATTCTAAGTGAATGTGCTGTGTTCGCTCTGCTTCCACACCTTTGCACTTCTGATGTCTTGGCCACATGTGGCGACCGTGTTCTGCTCTCCCAGACCCTTCTCAGTCTTCAACACCAGCCATGGCGACCTCCTCTGGGCTCCTTCCATGTCTCACACTTGTCTTCTTGTGAAGCTCCATCTTCCTGCATTGAAACAGCCTACTGGCTTGTCTGTCACTCCTGTTACCCCGAGGTGCTGGAGGGTAGGAAGTACCCTCCATCCTTGGTGCACCATGTCTAATGGGGAAACACTGCTTGCATTCAGGTTCCCCCTGGGCGAGGAAGGAAGTTATAAATCAGTAATGAAGGTGGTAACAGAGAGTAACAGGAAGGGCCGGGCAGCACTGGGTCCCTAATAATGGAGTAGCAAGAGGAGGCCTTCACAACTCCTCCAACTCTCTCACGTGCATTAGCTAATTTCATCTTCATAAAAGCTCGGAGATAGGTAGACTGTAGGGAGAAAGGCGGAGTTTTGAGTGGTTATGTGATACACTTAAAGTTAGTAAACAACTACGTTCAACTAGACCTTAAGGGTTGGTTATCTTTCCCTTGATGTACGCAATAAAGCCCCCATCATCATCACACCCATCCGACAAATACTGCCCTATGATCGACAGGACACATCACTGTGGCTTTACTGACCTGTCAAAAATCTTCCCAAGGGGATGCATTTCATTAACCCAGGTTCCATAATGAATTGTCTTTGACTTTGAGAAGATAGTAGCTAGCTAGGGAGGAAAGCAAATCTTATCCACATCTGACGGCAGCTTGGTAGCAGGGCTGACAGGTGGATTTGTACTGGGCTCTTGAAAAGTGTCGTTCCTTCTGTTTGCAGGCCCAAGAAGATCCCAGGAAGGAAAATGTGCTGGAGACCCCTGTGCCGCTTCCTGTGGCTTTGGTCCTATCTGTCATATGTTCAAGCTGTGCCTATCCAGAAAGTCCAGGATGACACCAAAACCCTCATCAAGACCATTGTCACCAGGATCAATGACATCTCACACACGGTAGGGAGACTCTGGGAGACAAAGGAAAAGTGGGGCTGGAATCGGAGTTGGAATGCCCGGCACGACCTGGAGGCTGGGCATTTATAAGCCTAGGATATTCATTCTCTCTGGTTATGGCTCTCGACCCCTCCACCTGCTGGAATCCAGAGCTGAGTGGTTCCAATTCTAAACCCAGCACCGACTGCTCAACTGTGGTTCTAATTCTAAGCCACTTTAAGGAATTTGACTTTGTCATAGTCTCCTGTTAAGAAACCATAGATTCTGTGATAAGGCCACTTATGTTCATTTTCCCTCTGCCACAGGAAACCCTGCCCTCATGTAAGCTGAGCGTGTAAGGCACACACCAGGGAGAACTGTGGTCTCTCCCTGCTCTGCAGCCTATCTCCCCTTCTCCTCAGTCCTTTGTCTCTGTCTCTCTCATTCTCCACCTGAATCTACTTCCTTGACTCCTAGTTTCCAGGACCACAGGAAACCTTAAAGGTTATGGTGTCCCATTGACAGGTGGCCAGACTTCCAACAGTGTCTCCACTTGCCAGTCTACACAGGAGGATTCTTAGGCTTCTAACCGTTTTAGCTACAGCTTTTCCTGCCTGTGGCTCACCCTCCTTTCAAAGTCACAAAGAAGAGCAATCTTCATCATCTTTTAAAAGTAGTCATCAGGGCTGCACATGGGAGACCCAACTACCCAAATACGGGTAGCAGTGAGAGAATGTCACCAGGAGGGAAGAGCTCTTCCTGGAAACCAGGTTCACTGGAGTGGGGAGAGGCATGACTTTGACCCCAGTGAGGGAGAACTATGTAAGACTAGGAGCGGGAGGGAGAGATCTGACGAGGGAGGGAGGCTAGAGTGAGACTAGCCATGGCTAGTCCCTCACAGATGTCATTTGGAG
>CABHPR010143751.1:0-35042 GCA_902168415.1 Peromyscus melanophrys | reverse complement strand
GCGGTAGTGTGGCTACAGGTGGTGATGTCCTGGCCTGTCATCCTGGCCCTGCTTTGTCCAAGGCTGCCAGTCCCCAGCAGGGCTCCTGACTCCCCTGGCAGTGACTAAGCACCTTTCAGTGGGCTGCAGCCATTAATCTCAGCCAGCGAGCGCCTTGGATGTACTGTTCTCCTGGAGCGCCAAGGCTGTCCACGCAGCCATTGATTTAAGAGACAATATCACTTGCTTCCAAGTTTATGAGGCAATAAACAGCCCCGCATATTGATGAACGCGGAGGTGTTTGCTCAGCACATTCGCTGTGTGCATTTATTACGAGGGCTGTGCTTCAGAGGGAAGGAAATGGCAAGTGTTTCCATTTCCTGTGGGAGGGCCAGGCCCCTCCCCCCTGGGGTTTTCATCCATTTGATGCCTCATCCTGGGGTTCAGGGGACTAGAAAGTAATCTCTGGAGACAATGTATGGGTGCCGAACTCTGGCTGCTTCTGTGCCCCCAACCCCCAGGGTCTTGGGGAGCCTTAAAGGGCCCAGAACCCATTGCTAGGAGGAGCTGGGATAAAAGGAGAGATAAAAAGAGTCTTTTTTTTTTCCCTGAGAGCCCCACCCTTGAGCCTCCTCTCCATCGTCCTGTGTCTCCTGTCTCCCTGGAGAAGCACACACCTAATAATAGAAGAGAGTAACCAAGCCAGCACCGACTCCCCTCCTGGCATAACACACCAAATAAAAGTCCTTTTAATCTTAAGAAGCTGGGACGCCTACAAGGCTGGGCTACTAGTCCATAAAGCTGAATCTTCAGAGCATTTACTAGCTGGAATGCCCCACGAATCTAAACTGCTTTATGTATAAAATATTAGGAAGGCTCGGAGGAGGTGGCGAGGCCGGGTGGGGAACGAATGGGGGAGATTGATCGCAAACTTTGTGCCAACTGAGCGCTTCTGTGCATGCCGAACGGCTAGAACAACACTTGAAAAATGGATTAGATTATCCAAAACACAAAGCTGATTTATAGCCGCGCTGATTCCCATCTCGCCATCTATTTCCATAATAGAGAGAGATTAGGACGATGGCAGAGTCTGCTGGGCTTTGCCAGCTGGGTCTCTACCCCCCAGCAGCCCCCAGTCCCACAATGTGTCAGGCAGAAAACCGAGAACGCGCACTTTTCACCAGCCATGCTGCTGGGGAACGGCTTCCATTCTAAGGCTTGTCTAAGGCTGGGATAGAAACTGACTGCTCGGGGAATTAGCTTTCAAATCTCAGAGACACAATCAGTTAAACTCTCAAAGTGCTTCCAAATGAGGGAAAGGAGGCAGGTCCCTCTCTGACTCTGCTGGAATGTAAGAGGTTTGAACCCAGCCACCACGGCCTAGAGCAAAGCTATGATTCTGAGAACAGGACCATGGGGTCCCTACAGTGGCCAAAGCAAGGACAAGCTTTCCTTAAGAAGATGTTACGTACTCATTGCCTGTCACTGGACATTTGTCTATTTGGTAGATATTCACCAACATGCCGTGCAAAGTACAGTGCCCATGTGGAGAAGGTGGGGTCACCCTCCCTCTGCTGTTTGCTAAAAGCTTTGCCACAGCATCCAGGAGGCCCGTTGGGGTGCTGCCCTCCAGACCTTCCTGTGCAGTCCCCCCTGTAATTAGGGCACAAGGGCCAGATGAATAAATTACTGAACTCGGAGAGGGTTCAGGGAGCTATGGTTCCAGGTCTGCACCAGAAGGGAACTTCGGTTTTTGCAAAAGGCTCCAGGGGGAGGTGGGAGTTGGGAAGCTGTGTGACTGGATATGACCATAGGGTCTGCTCACCCACATTTCAGCCTCTCAGAATCAATTATGATTCTACAAGCTGTCACCCCCAAACCACTCTTCTAGGAAAATATTCCGAAGTTCATTGTTCTACGATAATGTAGTAAGCTCTCTCCCTCTTCCTTCCTCCAATTTTTGGAATGTGCTGAAGGCCAAGCTTGCCCTAGACTCAGGTAACAGCAGAAGACCCCCAGCACAGCCTGCTGTGCCTGAGCAGGCAGGAGGGGGCCACCTGTGTGCAGCTGTGCCGACAGAAGGGTCTTAGCAGCCCGGAGGGCTTTGGATGACCCTACCCTCCGAATGACTACCAGCTGCCCGAGCTGGAGGAGTGGAGCTGAGTTCCTTCCCCACAGAGCCGACCACAGGAACAGGTCAGGACAACTGTCCTTGGGGGTGACCAATAGGGTGTGGCATGGTGCAGACCACAGGCACAGTTAGAGTAGCAGTGATGACACTGGGACCAAGCACTGAAGGAGCTTGTGGAGTGGCCACCATCACCACCTGCCTCCCTGTCACATCACCACCTGCCTCCCCATGACGTCACCAACTGCCTCCCCATGACGTCACACCTGCCTCCCCATGACGTCACCACCTGCCTCCCCATGACATCACCACCTGCCTCCCCATCAGCCCCATCATCATCACCGTCCTCATTACCACGGTCGCCATCTGTGCACATTCTGGAAGGGCAGGTGGGCTAGTCTCCTTGCTAAGCACGTGTCATAAATCTGGATTGGTCTTCACAGTATCAGTGCCCAAGAGACCACAGTGACCCTATTTTAGAGACGAGGACGCAGTAGGGGGAGAGGTCACCCAGACGATGGCGGCAGAGTGGGAATTCTAAACCCTGTGGCTTGAGCACACGTCACACCACACAGCCGCCTTCCCAGCTCTGGAGGCTATGGGCTTCTTGAAGATTCAAGCTGGGAAGTTCATCTGCTCAGTGACCACAGACAAGCCGTGCTGTGAGTGGCAGGAGAAACGTGATTGCTACACTTACTTATTCTTTGTAGTACTCATTCATTCATTCATGCATGCATTCACACATGCATTCATGCATTCATGCACAGACTACAGTCAGTGTATGACTAAGGTGTAGGTGCTAAGCAGAGAGGGAGGTAACTGTCCTCCAAGCAGTTCACCCACTGCCCTTCAGGGGTCAAGTGTGCCCACCTTGCTGCCCCGGCCTGGGGGGAACATTGAGGGCCAGGCCATGGTTATGGAACCTCTGAGATCCTCATGGGGCCAGATGTAGGACATGTCTTCCTTCACCTTACGCTCCTTTCCCTCTTCTTCTTCCCATCTACTAGAATATGGCACACACACTTAAAGACAAGGGCTCGGGGAAGGAGCTACCCCAGCGGACATGATGCCCTGGGGTCCATCCCCAGCACTGCACAAGACTGGCTGTGGGGCTGGTGATCCCAGAGCTCATGAGGCAGAGGCAGGAGGATCAGACGTTCCAAGATTTCAAGGTTATCCTCACCAGAACAAATTGTGGGCTAGCCTGGGCTATGTAAGGTAAGACCCCCATCTCAACAAACAGCCCCTAAACTACCATCGCCAAAACACTACCTGTCAAAGACAAAGTCCCAATTCATTTCTCCAAAGATGTTTCCCTGGAGGCAAAGCCCCCTATAATTTAAGAGATATGTAATTCACATGTCTGCATTTAAACCTTCAAAGTGCTTTTAAAAGTGCTTTTTGAAATCGTGGAGCTCTTTTGAACCTTTAAAGTTCCTTCTTTGAAACATGGGAGTCACTCATTGCCAAGGATAAAGATAGTAAAATACCAAAGGGCTAGGGGTGGGTTTGAGACGCACACTCCCTGACATTTCACTGTGTGAAATTGGATTTCTCATCTTGAACACTCACTTCCAATCAGACCACAGGCTGCCATGGACTCTCCCAAGTTGGTTGAGCTAGCAGCCATGTCTGAAGCCTCCCTTACACAGGGACACACTCCAGGGCTATGGTGTGCTGGCCACCCCCACCAGATGGGGTTGGGCATGTGGTCTGCCCTGGGCACAGTTTCTTCTTTCCTACAAAAGGGCCAAAATGAGCACAGGAATTTGCTAAATTTCTATGCCCAGGCAGGTTTGAAAGGGAATGCCCTGCCCGCTTGTGACTAGGAGAGCACCACACTCAGTTCACAGGCAACACAAGACGCAGCCTCTGGATTGGGTAGGTGCTCCCCAGGGGCCAGGCTCTGATGTCCTGTCCCTTGTTGCTGACTGTGCAGACCCTTGTGGAGAGCTGCAGACTGTAGAGGGAGTGGACCCTGTAGGTGAGCTTGACGCACCCCTCTGTGCTGGGCCCAGGGTTCCAGGAGGGCTGTCCCCCTGGGAATTTAAAACAGAGCCTTGGGATCCCTGCTTAGTCCGTATGACCATCCGAGGACCTGGAAGAAATGGATGCAGCCCTAGCTTTCAGGGGGTACTTGGAACTGGGGCCTATCACCTGCATCTGCCTCCCGAACTTTGGACAAGGGACCTCAGGGAACCATATTCTAGCAACACAGGGTTTTGTCTTTGGACTGCCCACTGGGCCACCTACCTGCAACCCTTCTCTAATCCAGTGTTCCCACCAGCACCTCAGCCTGTCCTGATACAGCCAGGCCAGGTGTTGGATTCTCTTCCTGACCTTCCCCAGGCCTAGGATCATCAGCCTGGGATTCCAAATGCACACCAGCTTCGGCAGAATGATTAGCTGAGACAGGGGTCTGGAGTATGGACTAAGCTGAAGTGGATTGCCCAGAAAGTTCTTCAGAACTATGGCAGGCCCGATTCCTTTCATGCCCTTCCTGGGGACTTCCAAGGTTACAGGAAGGTCCCCAAGAGGTCACCTGATCTTTGCCTCCCTTCTGAGTGTCCCCTCTACTTACACACAAGCCCTACCATATTAGGGGTTTTGGCTTCTGAGGAAGTTACCTGCCCCCTGTCAACTGTGGTCCAAAAAGACTAATATTTGTCTTAATTCTGAAGGGACTCAACTCTCACTCATGGAAATTTTCACCTTTATTCTTGTCATTGGTAATCTCTTACTGTGTCTAATTTACAGTGTGCACTGCGTCATAGGTTTGTAGGCAAAGGAGAAAGTGTGTGTGTGTGTGTGTGTGTGTGTGTGTGTGTGTAAGATCCCCTCTCACTAATGTTTTCAGTCATCCACAGGGGTCTTGGAACACTGGCCTGGCACACCAGGGGGATGACCACACCACACCCACAAGGACTCAATACTAATAAACAGTGAGTCTGTTTCCACGTCTTTCTCTCCCTGCTGAACTGATCACTAAATCCAGGCTGGTCCAAACCCTGTCAGTCCTGTCCCTGAGGTGTCTCTCAGATCCACATGGGGTCAAAGAAAATGAGAGGACAATGGTGGCAGGGGACAGGCCACCCCTTGCTGGGAGGCAGCCAGGGGTTGGGAGGCCTCTTCTGTGGGCCCCACTCTCCTGGCCTGCATCAGAGTTTGGTGGCCAAAACCCCTTCTTAGATGCCTCTCCCTCTTCAAAAATCTCCTTTCTCACTAATTCTTAATTCTACTGAGGATTCCTTGGAGTCCAGTGATACTCTGTATCCATCACTTATGTCCCAGGGGAGCCACATTCCTTGGATGTGGACAAGACTTCCTGGGCACCTGAACATACTCCAATTACCCTTCGCGTGACTGTCCTTCACAGGGTCAACAGCCTTGTTCTTCTTAGCTTTTGAAGACTGGGACCAGATCACTGTCTTTCCCAACAAAGAGAGCCAATCTAACTTCCTTTCCCCGGGGGCCTTTCTTCAAAATCCCTTCAAGCAGGCAGGCTGTCCAATCCCTCTATTACCGCCCTTGGCTGGCCCCCAACTCTGACACCAATTGGACACTTGGCTCACAGAGTACCCTCAGAGTGTGACTTCAGTGCCGCCGAACAAAAGGGTGGGATGTAGGCCCGGCAGGAAGACTAGATCTCTTGGTCTACTCACAGAGGACATTTGTATGAAGTGTGCACAATACCATCAATTATACTGATTCTGTGACTACTGCTGACCACACAGTGAGGCGAGGCCACTACCTGGAATCAGCTTGGGAGAAGCCTGGCCGGGTGACATCCAGGCCTGTGATCCTGCAAACCAACAGCATTCTCAAATGCAAAACCCCACATTATAGCAATTTGAGACCCAAGCCCATTTCTTTAGTATGTATTTGTAAAATAGTTTTCAACTGAATATAGAGATTTCTGTAGCAGTCACCAGTCTTCCAATCAATTACCAGGAATTGGAGAGATCTGACCCAGGGCCTTGTGGGAGGGGGCTCCCTGTCACCATGGAAACTGGTTACAACTGCTTGGAAATAAGGTTGCTTGTTGACCAGACTGGGATGTTCTGAGGGACATAGTCCTTGGCCAATCCATGGCTGACTTTGCCTGGCATCCTGCCTTTTGTGTCAATGTCTTAGGGTTTCTCTCGCTGTGAAGAGACACCATGACCAGAGCAACTCTTATAAAGGAAAACATTTAACTGGGGTGGCTTACAGTTTCAGAGGTTTAGTTCATTATCATCACGGCGGGACATGGCGGCACACAGGCAGACATGGTGCTGGAGAAGGAGCTGAGAGCTGTACATCTTGATTTGCAGGCAGCAGGAAGGAGTTCGAGTGTCCCCCTGAGCACAGTTTTTAGCAAAGGAGACCTTGAAGCAAGCCTCCACAGTGACACACTTCTTCTGACAAGGTCACACCTACTCCAACAAGGCCACACCTCCTAATAGCGCCACTCTCTTTGGGGGACATTTTCTTTCAAGCCACAACATCAGCCATGTCTCCAGGGCCACAGTTCTGTGAAGTTTTGTCTATGCATTTTTCTGTGGCTCCCCTATCACATCCTCAGCAGGGACCAAGTAAGGGATTCATCTTGGAACCTGCCTCCCAGCTTCCGAGAGCTATTTAGAGCTAGGCACATTATATATTGTCTGAGCCACAGTTTTCTTGGTGAGGGTAAGAATGACAGAGACAATATCTGGCTACGCTGTCATCTGTTCAAAGGCGATCATGCCCAGGAGAGTAACTCGGATATTACAAAGCACCGTACAAGTATCATTCACTAGGAAGCTCCCTAGGGGCTGGGATAAAAGCTGATGATTTAGCAAATAGGGAGAAGAATGAGTAATAATTACCCAGTGCATACCACTCCGAGGAATGATACTTCATGTGAAGAACTTTATTTCATCTTCATATTGATCCCCACAGCATAGATACTGCCGTGTCTCTACTTATAGGTAAGGAATGGAGAGCAAGAGGGCTGGTCTGTAAGTAAATGCAAATATCCCGCCCCTGCTGGACAGAGTCCACCTTTTTATAAGTGTCTACTCATGTGTACACTCTACAAAGCACATGTGCCTGGCCTGTCCCTGGAGACCCACATCAACCAGAGAAGTCCTCTGGTCCCTTACTTCACCTCTCTTGCTCCCCGGATCCATTTCTCATTCTGTGTAGATGTGAAGCTATGACCCTGAAGATCACACTGGTAAGTCTTGCTTCAGTGCCTAGATATGCAAGGCCTTGTCCTCCACAGCTGTGGAGATGGTCACTTGGGTAGGCTCCTGGGGTATCACCTTTGACCAAAATCATGCCCAGAAGCCTACACACAAGTCTCTGTAGTGTGAGCTCTGAGGCATGACTCTGGCCTGGGGTCACTTCCTTGGCTTCCAGGCATACCCATGAGAGCAGGGTCCCTGCAGGTTCACAGAGGTAAGTACAACACTAACTCCATACCTTTGACTCCACACTGGAAGGAGACTGGGTTCTGTAGAGACTGCTCTTCCCTCCAGTTCCCACCATCTCATGCCCACTTCCATCCACTCCACATGTTCTGCCTATCCACCAAGACTTGATCCTAGATGCCACACCTCTCAGGTCCTGATTGGCCAGGGAACTTCTCCACTTCAGCAGGGTCTAGGCTTCGTGCAGAAGGTATGCTGTGGAAGAACCCCCAGGCAGGGAGAATACCCCCGCTGACTCCACGGCCCTTGGGAATCCTTTCTACGCCAAAGGCAGCATCATTAAAATGGGCCAAGCTAAGCCATGGGCAGACTGTGTGGGGATGAGATCTCTGAAGTGAAGCCCACCTGTCACACGCCGAGCATATTCTAAACTAGGAACACACTGCTGGGGGGATCTCCTAGGAGCCCTGGCTGTGTTAATAATAACAATGCACTCATAATACACTTTTCAATTTGAATTAATTTGGGTAGCTAATTCTACCTACTGAATGTCTCCATTTAAAATATACATACACATGTATTTTGTTCCAAGTTTTAATTAGGCCCACAGGAATATACTTTCAAATCTGGGTACACTTCATTTGTTATATTAATGAAGAGGTGCTTTAAATCAAGTTTCATGCTCATGTCTCATTACGTATGCTGCCCGCCACAGCTCCAAAGGAGACTTACAACCCAGGCACCAACCACAAATCCTGGCAGTGGACACTCTGTTAATTTAAAAGGGAAAGTTTTCCTTTGAGGTATAGAGGGAAAAAAGTGGTACCCAACTTTCCCAGAGTGCAGCTACCCAGAGAGAGCATACCTCCTCTAGGTTAGAGACACAAGAATGGCATTGAGGGTTGGAGCAACCGTCAGGCTTTCCGGGTCTCAGTGAATGACAAAGAAGAGTAACTTGGAGGTCCTTTGGATTCTAGAACTGCTGCTGTGTGGCCTAGTTTGCCGCCCTCAAATCGTGTGTGTGTGTGTGTGTGTGTGTGTGTGTGTGTGTGTGTGTGTGTGAGAGAGAGAGAGAGAGAGAGAGAGAGAGAGAGAGAGAGAGAGAGAGAGAGAGAGAGCGAGAGAGCGAGAGCGAGCGCTTGCCAAGGCATACATGGAGTGATCACAGGGCAGCCTTGAGTATCAGTCCTCACTGTGCACCTTGTTTGAGATGGGGCCTCTTGTTTCCTGCTGCATGTGGCAGGCAAGCTGGCCCCTTAACTTCCAGGGATTCTCTTGTCTTTCCCTCTTCTTCCCCTGTCTTGCTGTAAAAAGAGCTGGGATCACAGATGTGTGCTACTGTGTCCAGCATTACATGGGTGATGGGGATCTGAACTCAGGTCCTCATGGTCACACAGCACGTGCTTTACCTACTGGGGAGATGACTGTGGCTCATGTCATCTACCTCTGTGAATACAGCCTCGCTCTTAGGCACAGCTCCTTCCCCTCAGCAATGTGGATGACCTCAGAACAGGCCTTGCTCCTGGGCTACCATGGGTCTGGGTTCTGTGCTGAGTGTACTACAATGGTTAATCTTGATTGTCAACACCACAGGATCTGGAATTGCCTAGGAGATAAACTTTTGGGCATCCTTTGAAGGAGTTTCTAGATTGGGTTCACTGAGATGGGGAAACCCGCCCTGAATGTAGGTGGTTCCACCCCATGGGCTGGAGGTCCCGGACTATATAAAAACCAGAGAGAACTAGCATTCCCCTCTGCTTCCTGACTGTGGACACGTAACTAGCTGTCTCCAACTCCCGCCCTCACACCCTCCCCACCAAAACTAGCCAGCAAAGTAAACCTTTCTTTCCTAAGTTTCTTTTGTGAGAACATGCATAAAGTCACCAGTACAGCCACAAGCCATCCTTAGAATCCGTGCCATGTCTGTAGGGAAGACCCATTGTCCCAGCCCGAGTGTGAACTGGGCCCCGAGGCTCCCTAGGATTGTGAGGGGTAGAGCTAAGGTCTGGAACCTGCACAGAGACTCCTGCCCACTACATCCTGACGTCAGCAGATGCTGCAGAAGACAGACCTGCCAGGGGCTGATGCTGCTCTTAGGTTTGTGATGTACTTAACAAGGGTAAGCTCAGGTGGCTAGGCAAGCAAGGAGAGGGAGAGGGAGGTCCAGTCCCTTCAGCCAGCAGCCACTGATGGATAAGCCTCAAATCATAAGCTTTCTCTCTCTCTCTCTCTCTCTCTCTCTCTCTCTCTCTCTCTCTCTCTCTCTCTCTCTCTCTCACACACACACACACACACACACACACACACACACACGCATGCACATCCCGGCATTAAATTTTACCCCAGTGTTATAACAGTGTGCCAAGTCCTCTATCCTGACCTCAGCGAGCTACACACAACCTGTCCAGGAAAACGCTGCCAAGTATCACCCAGAGTAGAAGCCATACCACCTTCCTCTCTCATCCAAGCATCCTGACAGATGGAGTTGCCCTGACTGGCACAAGGCTCTGCAGATTGAAGTGGGGTGAGGATTTTGATTTCACAGGAGGATACCTGTTCTCAGAGAAGCTGAGCCACGTGCTCAAATCGTACGGCAGCGGTGGGGGATAATATGCAGAGGACTGAACAGGAAGGCCCACGCTAGGTATGTGGGGACTGGATGAACTGAGTATCCATGCTGATCTGCACCCCTGGGTCACAGCTCCTCTAGGGACTTACCCAGGCTGAAGGATCCTCCTCTGCTTTAACTTTTCAAAATGGAAATTAGAAATTTAGGTAGTATTCCACATCTTGGCTAGGTCATATTCTGTGCCACACACTCTGAAATGGCCTCTTCAGTGTGAACACAAAATGTGGCAGGCTAATGCACAAAATCGGCATTCCATGGGGCTGTGAAGGTGGCTCAGTGGGTAAGGCATTCACTCTGCAAACATGAGCCTAAGTTTAGATCCTCAGCACGCAGGTAAGAGCCAGGTGCTAGAGTGGGTCTCTAACCCCAGCACTAGGGGGAGCAGAGACAGGGGGATTCCAGGGGCTAGGTGGCGGGACAGTTTAGCTGAAATGATGAGTCCCAAGTTTAGTGAGAGACTTGGTCTCAAAAAATAAGAGAGAGAGCAACTAAGGAAGATACTTGATAGTGATCTTTGGTCTCCACATGCACAAGTGAGCATGCACACACACGCTCTCGTACACACGCACAGACACACACACATACACATAAGGGGTGGGGGAGAGATACATAATTCATGAAATTTGGGGTAGGTCTTGGGCCTGGTGTCTTAGTCAGGGTTTCTATTGTTGTGAAGAGACACTGTGACCACAGCAACTCTTATTAAGAAAATATTTAATTGTGGTGGCTTGCTTATAGTTTCAGAGGTTGAGTCCAATATTATCATGGCAAGGAGCATGGTGGCATGCAGGCAGACATGGTGCTGGAGAAGTAGCTGAGAGTCCTATATCTTGCAGGCAACAGGAAATGGACTGAGACACTGGGTGGTATCCTGAGCATTGGAAACACCAAAGCCCACCCCCACAGGGACACACTTCCTCCAATAAGGCCATACCCTCTCCAACAAAGCCACACCTCCTAAAAGTGCCACTCCCTGTGAGATTATGGGGGCCAGTTACATTCAAACCTGGCTTGTGAAATTATAATTTATTAAGATACAATATATGTACTTTGTTGAACACCTAAGTTGTTTCTATCAAGTATTTAGTTGTGGTGACAAGAAAGTCACCAATGCATCTGGTATGTGGATATGTCATCATTTCCTCCGTCTACACCTTTCTCACCTCCGCCAGCCTGGGGACGGCCCAGCCCTGGCCTTGCCCTCAGGGGTGATGCTCCCATCCGATCATTCGAGTGTGCAGCTCACCCAGGGAAGGCATTCACAATTCCTGTCTCACTCTTCTACGTTAAGGGGCAGGAAGGCGGAGCTTCCTGTGGGTGAAGGTGAAGGGTCACTTCTTCTTCCTCATCCACAGTAGGACCCAGTGGGTCTGAGATTTTTTTTTTAAAGATGTATTTATTTATTATGTATACAGTGTTCTGGTGCGTGCCAGATCTCATTACAGATGGTTCTGAGCCACCATGTGGTTGCTGGGAATTGAACTCAGGACCTCTGGAAGAACAGCCAGTGCTCTTAACCGCTGAGCCATCTCTCCAGCCCGGGTCTGAACTTTTTGAAGTGACCTTTGAGGTCCAGAGGTCATTTGATCCAGCATTTCATTCTGTAGATAAAGAGACTGACTCTAAGACACAAAACTGAGGTGCGTGTGGGGGCGAGTGGCAGCTAGGCTTTTCAAAGGATTGTAACTCAAAACAGGGTCAATTGTTACAAAACATCTAATTGTGGTGGAAAAAATCAATAATGAATACAAGCAGAAAGTCTCCAAAAGACAACCAGAGATTGAGAATACACAGACACACACACAGACACACAGACACACAGACACACACACACACACACACACACACACACACACACACACATTCAAGCCTACTGACAAAGAAATGAAAATAAACCACTCTGCCCACCCCCTTGGAAGAAGCCCAAGGATGTCTGGTCTGAGGTGGGAGATTCTTTTTCTTAGGATTTTCAATGATGTGTCATTCCCAAGAATGTAACTTGGCCACATGTCCAAAGAGGTTTAAAAAGTGTTCATTCCAGTTGACATATTTCCTCCTCCCCAGAATTTATCTTAATGAATTAATTACACGTCGTCTCAGAGATCCATCTTCCAGGATGTTCACGGTGGCATTTTTTACGAGGGTGGAAATGCAGGGAAGACATAAAAGTCCAACGTTTGAGGACTAGGGAAATAAATGGAACCCCAGGCAACCACTAAGGCTCAAATTTTAGAAGAATTAATGACACGGAGAGGCTCATGCTATAATAAATTTTAAAGTTTGCTTATAAAATTAAACTTTATTCAAGTGGATATTTCTAGGTGCCAGATGTACAGGTGGTAGTTTTGCTTTTCAATTCTTATCTTTATGTCCCTATTCCTTTTAGAGTTCTAGAATGGACCTGTTGTCCTTCTTAGTGTGGGGGTTGGGCCCAGGTATTTCCATGCACACTCTATCCTGAGCTATACCCCTGGCCCTAACTAATACTGACCTCTCATTTTAAGGAAAGATAGCAGGCCAGGGGTTCAGCCTGTCAATCTGTTTGCTAGGAGATAATATGTTGTAGGCCGGTGGCCACCTGCAACATCCAGTCTGTACCAGTTCAAGTCCTCTCAGTGGACCCAGTGGACCTGAGTCAGCACACATTTCCTCTGGCCCACCAGAAGACCTCCTTGTCCCAGGCAGTTTTATTTTTCATAGAAATATAAATTTTCCTAGGGGCTAGAAATATGGTTCAGTGGTTAAGAACATTGGCTCTTCCAGAGGACTCAGGTTCAATTCCCAGCACCCACATGGCAGCTCACAACTGTTTGTAACTCGGGATCTGACACCCTCACACGGACATACAGGCAGGCAAAACACCAATGCACACAAAATAAAAATAAATAAATCATCAAACACAAGATAAATAATTTCCTAGAGCTTCCAGCCACTTACCTTGCTGGCTTTATACAGCTGAAAGTACTTTCTCCTAGAGACACAGAAGGGCACCTTCCTGCCCTGGCCCCAGCTGGTCAACCACTCCATCTTTGGGGACAAACTGGGAGCACTGAGCAAAGACGTGAAGGTGGAGTGACCACCTGGTTCAAGGCACCAACAAAACGGCCCCATGAAGCCCTACTGTGGTCAAATGTCCCACATATGCTCCAATCCATAGACCGCAAAGTCAAGGGACACCTAGATGCTATACTTCAGGAGTAGAGTGTCCCTAGGAGCCTTAGTGGTTAGTTCCTAGGCCAGGGTGCTACTGGGAAGTGGTGGAACCTTTAGGAGGTGTAGCCTAGTTGAAGGAGGTTAGGTCATGGGGGTATGCCCTTGAAGGGTACTGGGGGACCCTGGCCCTTCTTTCTCCTTGAAGCTGACTATGAAGCAAGCCGCTTCCTCCCTTGAGTTTTCCTGTCTTATCACAGAACAGCAACATGGCAAGAGACCACAGTTCAGAACTTCCAAAGTGAGGAGCCAAAATAAACCCTTTTTCTCTTTGATTACCTCAGGTGTTTTGTTATAGGTAATGGAAAACTTACTGACACACCAGGCAAATGGGCAAACCAACCAAGCACCCTTTTCCTGGATGGGCTGTGGTGACTGGGAAGGTCTCCTTGGGGACAGACCAAAAGCATCAGCTATGGCAAGGTATGGTCACAGTCAAGGGCGGACACAGCAGCAACCTGGCCTTGGCAAATGCTGGCATTTCTACATGACTCTTGGCGTCCCTCCTGAGGTGGTACACGAAGACAAGGCAAGAGAGAACAGGGTGGGGGGATGTGGGAGTGGGGGAGGGATGGGACAAGACAGGGCTAAGGGATGGTGGGCCTGGTCAGTGAGTTTAATAATGGGCATACACCACTTGGTTCTCCCTAGACCTCCATGGTGCTAAAGACAGTAGCACTAAACATTATGACTTGTTAACAGTGTGATTCCCCAGGGTGGGGGTGTGGCTCAGTGGGCAGAACACTTGTCTATCATGAATGAAGGCCTGGGTCCCATCACCAGCATTGCATAAAACAGGCACGGGAGGTGCACACCTGCATTCCAGGTACTCATGAGGTGGATGCAGGAGCATCTGAATGTCAAAGTTATCCTTGGCTACACAGTGAGCTTGAGACAGCCTGGGCTATGTGACATCCAATTTCCAAAAAAAAAAAAAAAGGAGGAGGAGGAAGAGGAGGGGGAAGGAGGAGGAGGGGAAAGAGAAAGAGGAAGGAAAAGGAGAAGGAGGAGGAAGGGGAGGAGGAAGAGGAAGAAGAAGAGAAGGAAGAAGAGGAAGAGGAGGAGGAAGAAAAAGAAGTGCTCTTCAAAGCCCACGGGAATCTGTCAGAGGAGACAAATGCAGACATGTAGCCACATGGAATTAACAAGGCACCTGCTCACGCCAGACCTCGGAAGACCCACCGTGAACAAAACAGAAGCACACCTCGCCCTCTCAGAACTCTGCAGAAGGCTAATGATAGCCCAGGCCCCGCTGTGAGGCAGATGTGACTGCAGCCTTCTCAGGGGAGGACGCCTACAGGGAGAGGCCTGTGGCCTCTGCCCAGCCTAGAATGAAGCTGGGTTGAAGTGTGAAGGCCACCGGGCCGAGGCAGAGGAAGCAGCCCTGGCTGTTCCTGGAGAGAGGCAGCCACTGCTTTTTTGGACCTGTGCCTATTTCTAGTGGTGTCTATTTGAAGCTGGCTGATGGCTCTGTTCCTAAGAAAGTTCCAGTAGAAGGCTCTTGTCTGCCCTCTGGAAGGCTAATTAGTCCCAGGAACAGCGCGTTTGCAGGGCCTGTGGGACAGAGAAACCATCGGCTGGCACAAATGGCTGGGCCAGCATGGGGCAGCCTTCTAATGGCTTCTGAAGGTTGCTCTGCATTTGATTGACAGATGCCATATGTCCCCAGTGCTCAGGGTGTTAGCTCTGCCTGGACTCCTGTTTGCTCTCTCCTTTAGGCTAGACTTTTCTTTGCTCTGATTTTATACCTGTGAGTTCATCGCTCCTGTTCTTCAGAGGGAGGGTGCCCTCAGCCTGCGCCCTACAGGGTGCCTCCAAGCAAGCCAGGTGGGTCTCTCAGTCAACCTTTTCCTCACAGCAGCTGCCCTAGTGGTGGGCATGTTTTGCGCCCAGGACAAAAGGCCTTGTGCCTGCAAGAGCAAGAACTCTGAAGGCCACAGGGTGATGGGACTCAACCTTAAGTGGTCATGCAGCCTCAGGGGTCATGCTGGGTTCAGGGTAACCCCAGGGCCACCTGTCAGTGGGTGCTGCCTCAGGGTCGGCCCTCGTCTGCCTTGCAGAGGAGTGCCCAAGCTTCCCAGAAGCCTGGAGGCAAAGCGCTTTTTGTGCCTAACCTGTTCCCACCTTTGACACTGCAGCCCCGACTTCTTGTCCCCTGTCCAAGGGGAGCTGAGCCCAGCAGTGGCCTCAGCATCCCTTAGCCACTCGGAACCATCCATTCATGCCCTCTTCCTCCCTTCTTTCCAGCCCCAGCTGGTCTTCTCTTCTCCAAGCAATTCCAGAAACTTCTAATTGTGTTTATCAATCTTCTCTCTTAGAAGCAGGAGCATGGAGGAGTTACAGATCGGCTTTCCTCCCTCCGCCCTGCCGGGACAGCTTGGGCAGAGGACACAGTTGCTCTTGGAGGGTCATTTGAGACGCAGGACAAATTAGGACCCGGCAGAGCTGTCACGGAGCAGACAAGACAAGATTATTATGCTGTCTTCTTAATGACTGACTGCTTGGATGTCTTTCCCTCATTTTGTGAAAAACAGCCCCCGCTCCCCCCCATTACATCCCAGCACCTGTCTGTCCCAGATTCCTTCACAATCATGTCTTCCTCACTGTCACCAAGACATCTGTAGGACCCCCAAACAATTTGGCTTGGTTTCCCCTCAAATAAAAGACCTCTTTTTTTTTTTTTTTTTTTAAATACAGGGTAACCGTTCCCTGTAGGGCAGTGCTGGCCCTTGCTCTGTTGTTTCGAAGCCCCGAACATCTATAAACTGAACACTCACAACTGTCCCCAGCAAGCTCTTGCCATAATGAGACCTCTCTCCCCACCAAGTGCACACTGACCCAGGTGGGTAGTGGGTGTCTCGGGATTTTGAGGGGGCCATGGAGTGTTATGGAGAGGCACATGACATTCGCTGGCCAGCCACTGCAGAGAGAGGGCTTGATGAAGCCCCAGAGAGTGTCGCTGTCTGGAGACCAGCTGTGGCTGCCTTGGGTGGCTAAGCAGATTTAGAGACTGTGTGAGGTAAATGGGCTGGGCATGGTGGTGTGTCCACTGCCTGAGCTCCATTGCTGCCTCATGTCAGTTTCCTGGGCTCAGCCCTGGGTCACTCAGCTCTGGGTCGTGCTTATCTAGATGCAAAATGTATGCAAATGGCAAAGTATACAGGGTCTCTCCACCTGGGAACTTGGATGAGAATTCATAATTGTTCTAAAATGCTTTTTAAAATGACATTGAAGAAACGTTTTATCCTAAAACCTGCCCTCGTCCTGGGTCACAAAAGAGAAATTCTAACCAGAGCTCTAACCTTCTCTCTGTGGAGGAAGAATCTCTCTGTGCCGAGCTGGTTAGGGATGCCACAGGGGCCAGTGAAGAGACCTGGGAGACATACAGCTGCCCAGCGGTCCCATTCAGGTCCCATTTAAAAGGGGAGAGTGATTAGAGTGTGGAGGCAGCTCTGTAAGTACCCCACCCCACGGGAGGGGTTACAGCAGTCAGGGGAGGTTTGCACTTTCACACCACTCCACTGCACCCTACATTTCCATACTTTCACAAAGCATGCGCTCACCCTGAACTGACACCCTTCTTCCATGTTCCGCTGCCTTTGCAGGCCTCTGGGAAGCCCTGTCTGTATTTTGGTGGACCGCCCCCCCCCCCCCCCAGGTATGGCTTTAGGAAACACATCCTATTGAATTGCCTGCCCAGCAGGGAGGTTCTGGTGCATTATTGTTTCCACAGTGGCTCCACCTCTACCTCACAGCCACTGGGACCTCCAGAATGGTAAAGTTTCTCTGCACACTTCTGTATGTCAATGAAATACGTTAACACAGCTTTGTATAAAATCCCTCTCATATCCATCAAATTAGAGAAAAAGAATAACTGGACACTTTAAAATGAGATCTAAAATAAGGGGCTTGTGTGAAGGATTCAGCCAATATTTTCCTATGAAATTGTTATTTTTTTCAGGAAATAGGAAAAAAAATTATAGTCTCAACCAAACAGGGGGAGCATTTGAAAGAACCAATTTTTAGCAGTAAAACATTAATTGTTCCTTTTGGAAACAAAGAAGCAGTGAGCCGTGTGTCGTGGATACCACGGTAAGTCAAGCCATTATTGCAGAGCGCTCCAAGGAAAACACACGGTGAAAATCATC
Organism: Peromyscus melanophrys; assembly: GCA_902168415.1. Lineage (NCBI taxonomy): Eukaryota > Metazoa > Chordata > Mammalia > Rodentia > Cricetidae > Peromyscus > Peromyscus melanophrys. The sequence goes on along the minus strand of CABHPR010143751.1, from coordinate 17,552 downwards.
ATGGTTATCAGGGAAGGCGGTGAGCACACAGGGTATCTGACCACATTTGGACAAGGAATGCTCAAAAAAGCCAGATCAAGTACAGAAATGACATAAACCACCGACTATGACAACATGAAAGGGAAGAATAAAAACAAAAACAAAAACAAAAACAAAAGCCTCCCGAACTGGGAGAACATGCGAAAGAGAGCCGAGAAAGCCATGACGTCATAATGTCTCTGAACAATAGGGGCTCAGCTAAAGGACTGTCCTAAGAAAACAGAACACGGTGTGTGGAACAAAGTTAAACAGAAGCGGCCGTATTTCAGTGAATGACCAAGTGAGGAACACACTAATGTGGGAGGAAGGAGAAAAGGGCTGTTTCAAACACTCACGGCGTGGCAGCAGGCACAGCCATGACGTGGGAGCTGGTTCCGCGGCTGGCCCTCTGGGAAAGGCAATGGAGGGTGAGGATGATGCAGACAGCCCAGGTTAGTGAACGAGGAGGGAGAGCGGCAGGAGGGCAGTGTGGAGGAGGCTAGGGACAGTCCGGAAACGGCATGCAGGCCCAGAGAAGGCCAGGCACAAACGGGACCGGTAGACTCAAATTTTGTGGGAACACATAGCACCCCATCTTTTGGTATGGGGAGTAGTTTCAGAAAAGTAAGTTTGTTTTGTTCATCTTCCTGCCATTCTTGGTTAGGAGAAAACTAGAGTAAGTGACCTGGGATAGTGTAAAAGATTCTTGGGTGATGTGTTGAGGGGACACCAGGCCACACAGCACTCCCACTCCAGCCTGCTGTGAAATGCCCATAGAGTTCAGGAGTCCACTACAGGATGCCTGCATATGACTTTAGATGTTGGGATAATCTTTTTGTACACTGTTTGAAGATATGTCTGTTTAACCTCACCTGCCTAAAGGCATCTTCTGATTGGTTTAATAAAAAGCTGAACAGCCAACAGCTAGGCAAGAAAGGATAGGCAGAACTTCCGGGCAGAGATAAGAACTCTGGGAAAGACTCAGAGGCGCTGGAGATTTGCTAGCCAGCTGCAGATGAAGACAGACATACAGTACTGAGGCGAGGTAACAAGCCATGTGGCAGAATGTAGATTAATATAAATGGGTTAATTTAAGTTTTAAGCTACATGGGAACAAGCATAAGCTAAGGCCAAGCTTTCATAATTAATTAAAAGCCTCTGTGTCACTATTTGGGAGCTGGTGGTCTAAAGAAAGCCTGGCTATACTTATGGGGCACTATAAACCTAGGGGCTTTCCATGGAATGTTCCAGGAGCATGGAAAAGCTGGTCTTGAGGCATTGGTAGCTTGGAGAATGAAGAGGAAGCCACAGTCAAAAAGGCCATGTGGTACTACACTATTCTTGGCTCATCTAGAGATTCCAGCCTTGGTCACCTACCACACGACCTGACATAGGCTCTCTCTCCAGAATCTCAGGGTCCTAGATGTTGGGGCAATCAGGATGAGGAGCTATTGCGGACCTGTCATAAGCTCTCCAGTTTCTAAAGACTTATCCCACTGATGAAGGCAAATGTGGTAGTCCATTCTGAACTCTAGGCAAGGGTGCTCCGCGAGCAGGCTGGTCCTCTCCTGCTTGCAGAGGCTTTGGAAGGCCTCATGGGATGCTCAATTTCAGCCTTCAACCTGAAGCCAGCTTCCTCAGTCTTGGGACTGAGGGCAGAGAATGACCCAGCCCTCAACACAGAGGTACACCCTCAGAGAACAGCTTGTAGGACTCAGTACCATGGCGGGCATTGAAGGCCACGGTCTTGAGTCCACCACTCCTGATGACCAAACTGAATGTCTCCTGCATGCATGAGAAGTGGGGTTGCTGACCACACAGGGTCACGGAACCACTCCTCCCTGAACGCACTGGGAATCCCAGAGGGATAGCAGACCTCAGCACTCCTTGAAGGAACAGCTCAAGGAGAAGCCACAGAAATGAGCTGTGGAACTTCCCTCTCTACAGCAGGAACAGCTCTCCTCATTGGCTCCTAGTCGCCAAGTTGAAAGGACAGTGGCCACATGTCAGCAGGTTTGTGTCCTAGGCCCTGATGAGGACTGTCTATCCTGGGCTCCACCCTGTTCTCCCGGGCTGTCATCCATTTCCACGCCCCCTGCCCTTTCATGCTCTTGTTCTTAACCAGATCCCAGCCCTCAGATCTCTGCACATGCTATGCTGGCCCTGAAGTGACCTGTGGTGACCATCCCACACAGATGGCGCCAGTTCTGAGGCATGGAATCTAACCCCTGTATCCAGCACCTACTGACGAGCCTCCTGGGGCTCTGTGGACACCCCAGTTCCAGGGTGTACTTCCTGTTGCTACTCCTCAGGCTAGAAACAGCACAAATGCAGGGGCTTATGGATGAGGAGGTGCCACGTGGGGCTGGAGTGCAGGTGCCACTCCTGAAAAGTCGCATGGACAAGCAGGTCCCTGGTGTGCTGGTCTCTTAGAAGCAGCCATGCTCCCAGACCATGGCCCATCCCCATCTCTTCTTGTTTTGTCGCCTCTGTGACCCCTTCTGCTTTCTAACACCCCCGGGGCTATTTTGTCTCAGCCCTCGGAACCCTAGATTGAGCCCTGCCAGCCCCTCGATGGTCGCTAAGCATGCATGCCCCATTTCTCCCAGCTGCCCCTTCCTGGCTGTGGACTTGGCTGTGTTTCCAGCACTTGATTGCCTCAAGCCTGCAGATGAACTCGTTGGGTCTCTGTTAGCCATCAGGATGCCCAGGGCCATCCCTAGCTCCCTGCTTAGGAAGAAGACTTTCCTAGCTTGACCCTCCAAGTGGGGCTGGGTTCCTTGTCTGCATCATGCTATTGGAAGCTAAGCCAGGGTGCCACACTGCTAGGCAGAACGGCTCACACTTGCTCACTCCTCTACCGTTCCCCGTAGGACACACATGATGGTCAAGGTTTGTTTTCTTAAGGAAAAAAACATGGTGGTGTCTAGCCTTGGCTCAGGCCCAGGCCACTGTCCTGCTGTGGGGGATGGCACCAAGGATCTCAGCAGGATTAGACTGGGGAAGGATCCTAAGAAGCCTGGCCTGGGACACTCCCAAGTCCTTGTTCACCAGTGAGCCCTCCAGTGGTGGGTCAGAGCTCTTCCTGGAGGCCAGGAGGACTCAGGTGGGTAGATGTGACAAGAGTTGGGACACTGGCCAGGAGCACTGGGGAGTCCCCCACGCAGGGCCCTAGAAAGTCTGACTGCTGACAGGAAGCTAGAAACAACACAATCCTTGCTTCTGGCTCCATGTGGCAAACTAGGCAAGAGGTAAAGAGAACGTTCTCCACAGCGTTACCTCAATTCTCCACATACATGCCTGACCACAGAAACAGCTGCCAGGCACACAGATGTTACACTATTAAGCAACAACTATTAAAGACAGGTTCTATGGGTGGGCGGGAGATGTCTGCTTCTGTCAGGATTTGACTGCTCGGTACTCTGAGCCCCCAAACGAATCTATCAAATCTAATTTTTGAAAACAGGCTTGCCAATACAAACGTCCACTAATTAACCAAACCTAATTTCCCCCCTAGATCCATCCTGATATCCCGCTACCACATCAGCCATCGGACATTAAATGTGAGGAGAGGGGGCTGCATGCGGACAGTTGGCTGAAGGAGCCCTTCACTGCAGACTCTTCAGAACTGAAGCTCATCTTGACAGATCACCATGGCTCTGTGCCACCAGGAGCCTGTTCCCTTCAGATCACACTGCCCAGGAAGCGCGGGCCATATGCTCACACCATTTGGTGAAAACAAAACAAAACCAAAAATGCAGGACTAACAACATAAGCATTGTGCTTTCAAAAATCCTGTTCAATATATCTACACTAAACATGTAAAATGCACCCTCCTGTGAAGGTGGGGACCAGCATTATTGAAGTCCTGTACCAAACTGAAGTGATTGGTGCCATCTCCCAAACCTGCCCTGGAGGTCACTTGTCTCTCCGGTATCATCTTTTAAGGCACAATAAAGGACTGAAAAGCTAAACAGGAGAGAAAATGATCTCAAAATCAGAGCTCTAAGCACCATCCAACAGGGAGGCTGGCGGTCAGTTTATCAGGCAGGTGTCCTAGGAGTGCCCATGTAGGAGCTTCGGTAACCTCAGTGACCCAGTGCTGAAGGTCAAGTCACTGCTCATGGAATCGGCCCACCACCTGCATGAATGGCCCTGTATTGCAATCTTCAAAAAAAGCACTTAGGGCCAGATTCACGCAAGAGTCTCGTTTCTCAGTGTATTATCTATGGGAGCCCATAGGCCCAAAGTAATTTTTGAAGAAATTTAAATACCGATCGATGAGGGATCTGTGAAGGTTCACATGGGAAATTAAAATGTCTGGCATGACTGGGAGCCTTGGTCGCCAACAGACTACCTGTGCTTAGTAGACTCACCCAGTGTCGCTCATAGGTGACCATGTGAGCCCAGGTCAGAAGGCTCCATCCACGGTGAGGTGACAACTGCTTTCCTTCTCAGTGTTAAACACACCCTTGAAGTTCCTCCAGGATTAGGAAGAGGAATGCAAGAGGGAGATCCTGGGGAGGACCCAGCAAGTGTGCAGACAGACCTTCCTCATCCGGGCTTGTTTAATGCTATTCTAACAGACAGCGGTAGCCAGGCATGCACAAGACCTGGGGTTCCCTCCTCAGCGCTGCAAAGGAAAGCCCATGAGCACGTGACCTTGTCTCTGCTCTGGTGCAGTAATGAGACCCCCTCCCCTCTGACCCAAGGGCACCATGGCTTCTGTTCTCAATGCTTAAAAGCCACCTCTGAATCTTGTGAAGTTGAGTCAACTTCTTAGGCACACGAACATTCTAGGTCTCCGCCTGGGCCTAGCTTTGGGTTTGTGGGGTGCTGGCCTTCGGTCTTTTGAAGGGTAGATGGGATACGTGCCATCCTAAGGCTCATGTGAGCAGCTAAGGGTTATGCAATTCCTTCAGGTGTTCAAATCAACTAAATGTCATCACTTACCAGAAAGTACTGATGGAAACCGCAGTCCTTGCCTGAACGGGCCGATCATTTGATGGATGTCTTCTAGGGGCCAGTATCCACATTCAGGGCCTTGACTCTGGAAAAATCTAGTCAGTAGAATACATGGTGCTCGGGCCAGCTGAATGCCAAATTCAAGCAGAAGAGAAATGCTCAAGTATCATTTTTCCCATCCATGCTTTCCATGAACACAGAATCAAAGCATGCCCAGAAACACCCTCTAGTGCAGAGACCCAGCACCATTTGGCCAAGCAGGAAGGGGCATGGTGTCCTTAGAACTCTCATGTCTCATGGCAGGGACATCAAGCCAAATATTGTGACCAGTTATCTGGCACATTTGACCTTAAAATTAAAAGCAAGGTGGGGCAGTGGGGCTATACGGTATGGTTTATTCCACAGACTGACTCCCCCGAGCCTGGAAGAGAGGTAGGACCCTCCATCCGAAATGCTATTCAACAGAGAGGTTACAGGGACCACCTCTGACAAAAGCTCAGGCAAGTAAACATGCCACTCTGTTATGGTTTTCCCTAGAAAAGCCACAACTATAAAAAGTCACCAGCTGCGATGGGTTGTAGAAGCCACAAGTCTCTAAGACCTTATTTTAAAACTGCAGAATGTGTGTTGAGGGCACCAGGCAAAGGGGATGCAGAGTGTGTAGGTACATATGTAAACCAAGGAATAATAACCTCCCAGCAACTCCTCCAAGGCCTTAAAGAGAACATCTGACAGAATCCTTAGCAATTCTACAGGGTGGGTAAAGCGGAGGGTAAAGGATGTAAGTCCCTCGGGCTGCAGAACTGGAGATGGGTCAATGTTCTTTCTGCTAACGAGGGCATCTAGGCTTGCCTAAAGAATACAGTGCATTTCTTAACGCCCTAAACCATGTTTAAAGGGTGTGTGTGTGAGGTGGTGGGTGGTGGTGATAGTGGTATCCCAGGCTCACAAAGGAAGAAAATGCTCAAGATAAACAGGTTCAGTGAGGATCAAACTCACACTTTCAGGAGAGCAAACAAGCTGTTTCTTTCTGAGGCCTTCTGGTTCCTAGATCATACTCTGGAAAAAAGACAGGGTGGAACCCCATGCCCCTGAGGTCAGATTTGGGAAGACAAGTGAGTTTCCTACTTTTGACAATTTGGTGATCTCCCACCAACTCCCAACTTCCCCGTAATATTCACATTTTAAACCCCAAAGCAAGTTAATTCGGAACTCAGGGACGTCAGAGGCCTTTGGGAGGGTGGGGGCATGAAGTGGAGGCTGGCGGTAGCAGGGGCTTTAGAGTAACACAGGCTTTGAATCAGCCTTTGTGTGGCTTTGGTGCGTTCTGTAGTCTCAACTTGGTGACCTGGTTTGGTGCCCCCGGGAACCAGGTAACTATCCTTTATCTTTCTACATCCCATCGAAAAGCCCAAGAGGGACCAAGGCAGACTTCAGCAAGTTACTTGGTGGGCAGGGGCCCCAGACTGTCTGTAGGTTGAGTCTCCACACCATACTGGGAGTCTTTAACTGCCATGGCCTCACTTAATTCTAGGTATTGAGGACTAGTTGACTTATCTGACTGTAACCAAAGCAGGCCTATTTCCCACTGATGGTGCCTCCTTGGAGCCTAGGCATGGAGTACACACTCAACACCTCCTGCTGAGTTAATGAATAAGGTACTGTCTTAGCAGATTACATATCACTATCAGAAATATTTAATTGAGTTTTATAAAGTTGTCTTGAACATGACGTTCAAGTTCACTTCTCTTGGTTGCATGGAGTGGTAGTTCTGGGCACTGTGCTGGACTCTCTAAACAACTGACCACAACCCAGCAAGAAGGAGTTGTTTATCTCATTTCTCACATCCTTCCAAGTTGAACACACAGGGGACTGGCACACAGTTTGAGATGGATGGGCCTAGGAGCAAAGACTGTCAGCCCTCAGAAGGGGTGGCTAAGAATGTACATTGTATGAGACCACTCACGGTCCCTGTCAAGAACAATTTTGTTTTAACTAGGAAAACACTGCAACTAGTCTTTGACCAGCCAAGCAAAAGCTGACTAGACATCCAAGTTAATCAAACTCCCAAATAGCTATTTGTTAGCTAATGTCACCCAATAATATTTCTTATGTAATAGATATAAAAAAAAACCACTCAAATACCAACAGATTTAACTTTATAGCACCATTCCAAAATACTACACTTTCTTGCACCTTTATTTCTCTCTTTTTTGGTACACATTTAGAGTATGGGCATCCTGTAAATTTCTGAGAAGCCCTGGAAAAGAAAACAACTACTTTTTAGGACGGACAGAGCAGCAACTTGGTATAGGCAAGATAACGTCAGTCAGGGTGTAAATCCTGTGTGGGCTTCCAGAAGTCGGTTTGGGTGAGAGTCAAAGGAAGATGCACGGCTTCCCAGAAGCGCCTAGACACAGGGCTTGGTGTCAGCACAGGCCAGCAGTCTGTTCTGGGACGGGCTATGCTAGAGCCACATGACTTTCAAAGAGACTGCTCTCCTGACGAGGAGCCTGGGGTGTTAGATACCTGTAAAGTCTGTCTGTACCTTTTATTCGAAGTCTGCAAGAGAGATTAGGATGCTATTGTATTCTCTCTTACACATCTCCGTATTTTCATCAGGGAACACTAAGATCTGTTCTTTGCAAGCAGATGTATTAAGATCTAGCAGAATTATAAATGGGGTTTTAATTCAACATAGATCTGTTTGCTGAAGTGATGTGAGGGATGCTAGATGAGGGGATTGCTTGCAGGAAAAAATCATTTCTTTCTTGTGACACCAGAGAGTCACGTCTCACCCTGGTTGTGACTGAATGTTCCTGTTGAGCTCTTCCAGAGGTTAGGGTGAGCGAGATGAACCACAGTAACAGGTGTGGGAGGGGCAGGATGTGTAGAGTGAAGAGGGCAGAGAGAGGTAGAGTAAGAAGGAACAGCAGCAGCATGATTATGCAGCAGTTTCAGAGAGACTGAATGTTTCACAATAACAGTCAATGACCCAGGAAGAAAAACTTTCAATCAGAGCTGAGTATTAGAAAGCGAGTATGCACCAGGCAGGCAGGAAGATGAGTATGCCCTGAAATAGAATCATCACTTGCCACTATGTACACCACATACAATATAACATGTTCTTTTTAACATTGCACAATATAAATATTATACACGCCGGAGTAAACTAAATGCAGAGTAACTTGGAGGCACACAGAAGAAACATAGCGAGTGTGAACCAGGATTAAAACAGAGACGCAGTGAACGGCAGAAGGTTATGATTTCAGGCCAGTGAGCATGGAGGGCCCACTTCAGGGGGTGGGCAGCCACCACCCATGCATAAGGGAAATCAGCACACCTCAAGGTCGCCAGTGTTAACTGCTTCAGAGAAGGCCTAGTTTGCTAAACAATCTGAGAAATCAAACCATTGCTCCCCACTCTCAAGGAGGTATCCCGAAAGTCCCTTCTGGCCTTCAGGCTTCATTACTGGGAGGAGGCCATTACACTTCCCCTACTTCCTGTAAATAACTTGGTTACTAGGCAACCACGTTAGTCAAACTAGAACAGTATTCAAGAACACCCATCACAGTGCTTAACAAGATTTAATGTACATTTATTCTTAACATGTGGGACATAGAAAGATTTTATACTGAATAAATGATATTCATTAAGCCAGAGGAAAAGGAGGAATTTACATCAAGTTTTTTTCATTTTTTTTTCTTTTCTTAAACTACATTATCTTGAAATACAAATGTGGATTCTTGTCACAGAAAAATCTTTGAAGCTGTGTTTCTTCCTTTTAGTTGTGTTTTCTTTTTTCTTTTCTTTCTTTTTTTTTTGTTTTTTTTTTGTCTGTACTGGTATCCATTTTCTAAATCAATCCATATGCAACCATTTCCACACCTTGATTCATGAAGCAAATTGGGACCAGCCGCTCTCCCAACAGAGCATGACTTTATACATACAGAAACTTGTACATTACCCTCTTTTTTTTTAATTTTTATTTTTTATATTTTTTGTTTCTTTTTTTTGGAGATATGGTCCTAATGAAAAAATATATAAAATAAAAATAAAAAATTATTTAAATCTACCATCACTTCATAGTTACCACATCATGAAAAAGAAACTAAAAACTTTGTACTAAAAAAAAAAAAAAAAAAAAAAAAAAAGAAAAAAAAAAAATGAGGGTATGTTTAATGTACAACTTCTATATACATCACAGCCCAAAGGCAGTAAAAAAAATATTTAAAAAATGATGGAAGGAATTGTGAAGAACTGTCACGTGGAGACTGAACCACAGCAGACATGGTGGTCATGTTGAGGCAGCGGTCCTGTGGATGGCTGTTAGGAGTGAGTTTTCACCCCCAACCGAAAGCGCTGTTTTTTGCTCGTAGCCTAATACAACCACATCCTTGTGGAGAAACCAGTATCACTCACCGTTCTGACTGACTGCCACACCTCCTCCAGCCCCTATACCTATATTTCTAGAAGTTTCTATTGCACAGAGCTTTGGGTGACGGGATGCAGTTTTGTTTTGTTTTGTTTTTTTCCATTCTGTGAAGGATAAAATTCACAGGAAATCAATCAAGGATCTATTTTCCTTTCACCTTTTTGCCTCAGTGTGGTGAAATTTTCCTAACTTAGCATCTTTTGTCAAAACCTTTTTAAAAGTCAATTCGCTTCCCCAAAACTGCAATACAACATGAAAAAAAAAAACATTAAAAAGGAAATTCATGAAAAAAGAAGTGACCTTTGAATGCACTGGACAGCAACTTTGGTTAAAAAAAAAGAAATAGAAAATCCCCAAAGGATGTACTTATACACACAGACAGCAAATATTAACTTTTATAACTGTTCAAATTAATGATTTAATTCCCAATTGGTAAATAGTGAATGGGGCAGAGGAGCAAAGACTTTTCCTTCTTCCTACGCTGGATGAACGAGAACAGAAAACAGCCATTTCTACGTGACCCTCCTCTATCTTCACTCACACATGCGCGCCTTCTCACGTGTGTCATGACTGCCCAATCTGAAACAGTACGTCACAGATGACAGATGCTACCAGAGAGTTCAGGACAGCCGATATCGAGATATCCAGCAACCGACCCTCGTGCAAAAGGAACTCTGAGCGGTTTTCGTCCACTCTGGCCATGGCCAGCAAAGCCTTGGCCGCCCTGCACATCATGTCTACACTAGGGGGCTCCAGAGGTGGGGGCTGCATGTGCATGAGGTTATGCTGGCTCTGCTGGTACTGCGCCATCGTGACCCCGTCCTCTAGAAAGCTTATCAAGTTTCCAATGCTTCCTTTCTGGACAGCTATTGCCCTTGCTGCCAGTGCGTCCCCCTGGGCAAGGTTCGATAAAAGCGCCATGGACATTTCTCGACAGACTGGGTTTTTGCGATCCCCAACGTACCTAACTAATGTAGCATAAAATTTCTCCTGACGACTAAATGGAGGTGTGGCCAAGATCAGGTCCACGTTGTTGTCCTGGATACTGAGTTTACAGAGGGTCTCCAGCACAAGTCTCTGTGGTGACAGGACTGAGTTGGGCCCCACAGTGGGAAAGGGGTCCTGTGCCTCTGCAGACGGGCACACCATCCAGTGCAGCAAGCCGTCCAGGATCGGCAAGCAGATGCTCTCCGTGTATGCAGACAAGTCTAGCTGCCCAGAAATGTTGGCCAACGTGACCAATGTGTTATCCCGCAAGACCTCAAGGCAGTCCCACCACCACTCATCTTTGCTGCAGGCCACCCCCTTGTCCTCCTCCTCCTCCTTCTCATAGGTTTGCGGTGCCCGTTTTCTCTCTGGATGCTCGTGATGCAGCAGAATCAGCTTTCCCAGGATCAGCACCAGGCCTGGGTGTTTGGACATCTCTGCGTCGTTGCCAGGCACGAAAGACAAGCTCCGCACGATGTTGGACACACAGATGCAGCGCTTGGCCAGTGAGTCCTGCCAGTGTGCGATGGTGCACAGCGGTGTCTCGTCTCGGCTCCTGGGCTCATCCTCCAGGAGTCTGATGTTCCGGTGGCTTTTGGCCTGCTGGATTCCAAAGGGAAACTTGCTACTGTCGGTTTGGGGTCCTGGGTTGGCGTCTTCAGGCAGGGCCCCTGGCCGGGCAGACAAGACATCATCGATGGTGGCTATGATGCTTTTCTCTGGCTGCTCCTCAGAATCACCTTTGCCTTCCGGCTCTTTCTTCCTTCCTGTGGAGCTCAGAGGTGGAGGCGGGCGCCTGCGAGGAGGGATCTCCATCTTGCTTTCGAAGTGAGTCTGGATGTGCTCTGTGGTGTCGCCGCCCCCCAGCTGCCAGTGTAGGAGTCCGCTGTTGAACTCTTGCACGCGGCCCAGCTTGTCAGACCGGTCCACCACAAACAGGTTGCTCTTTTTGACAATCTTTATGGGCAGCTTGTCAAACTTACTGGCCTGCTTTGGCGTCTCCTTGGGGTCCAGGGTTGCATCTGGAGCAGCAGGGGCAGCAGAGCTCTTCCCCTCTGACTCCATCTTTTCGCTGTCTTCCTCCTCATCCTCATCCTCCTCCTCTTCATCAAGACACTCAGCATCTTCCTCTTCTTTCCCAGAATCGTCTCCTGAGGACTGGCTGTCATCTTTCTTCCCCACATGGTGACCAAGTGCTTTTTGGCTGGGGTCACCCACTTCATATTCCATAAGAATTCCGAAAATGTCAATTAGGCATTTTCGAAAGTACTCTACTAAAAGTTCCAGGAATCCAGACAGCTAGAGAGGAGAAGAAAGAGAGAGAACAGGTAGAGGGTGAGGACATCAGATCCGACTGTAGGGGGAGGAGCCTGAGCCTAGGGCAGCTTTGGGTAATGACGTCCATACTGTTTTAATGTCCTGTTCAGACCCTGGAGGGCACACCACACACCGAGTTACCTTCCTGGTGATGGCACTGCCAGCACCGGCACCAGCTTTCCAGAGCCATGGCCCCAACATGGGGAGCTCCACCACTCTCTACAGCTTGCTTGATTTAGGGATTGTGCATTGTGAGCAGTAGAAGCAAGCGTTTTATAGACTCCTGCACCCAAAGCAAATCTGTTTGCTCTTCCACTGTTTATCTGGGAGTCGTCTGCTGGGGATTTATGGTTATGATTCTCAGGATTTTTATGGTTATTTTTGTCTCAGGTGTCATAGGTTGCCCTAATTTATGTTCTCTCTCTATCTTTTGGAGGAGATAATTTCAGCAATGTACTAGCTTATAAACACTGAAAATTATCAACAAATCAATTTAGTCCCCGATAAATGAATGAGACTACTCCATAAGATGCAACTGAAATCCCAGTTATTCACGACGCTAAGTGTAAGACGAGAGCCACTAGCGGAGACGCTGCCTGCAGAAAGCTGAGTGCGCCTGCTGCCCGCTCGCCCCAGCTCACAGCCTGTCGTCCTCAGGCTGCAGACGGCGGCGCGCAGTGAGGAGCCTGTGTGACCGACACTATGGAAACCAGCCACACTTTCACATCTACTCTCTGCTCCTGGAAGGGGTTTGGGACACCTGTCCCGGGGTGCAGGGACAGAAGCTGTACCCACACAGTCACTTTCATGATCCCGAAGGTATTCTCTGACGTGAAGTCTGGGTGGTTCCCTCCCTTTCACAAGTTTACCTTTTCCCTGGGAAAAAGGCAAGTTAATCAAGCACTTCTAGGTATAAAAATGTACGACCAGCCAGAATTCACCTGTCACGAGGATCAAGGTTCTAGAAAAGGCTGGACACACTATCTTAAAAACAAAACACCACCACCAGATCATACAATATTTATGACATATTAATTTATTCCTCCAACTTAGAATTGTCTCTTGGGCTACACGGAAGCCACAGCGAAAGAAACAGTGTGGTGGAAAGTTCCAGTCTTATTCAATAGCAGGAAGGGAACGGACAGCCCCGCATCCTCAGGAGGCTGAGCTGCTCACACCACACAGAGAATAAGCCTCTCCTTTGCATCCTCTACACCTCTTTAAAGCCCACAGCCCCAATGACTGGCATCTTTCTCAGGCTTCTTGCTGTCTGTCAGTCATACTCCTAGAAGCTACTTTCCGGCCAACTCTGAACTGAGGGCTTCCAAAGCGGGGAAGCAGCAGGATTTCAAACAACTACTTCAAAACAGCCAAGAAAGGCAGAAGTGGGGAGGCCGACCTGGAGGCAGGCGCGGCCAGGAGTCCCTGGTCATTTCAGTCATATGGTGGGGACATAAGAGTCACTGAGCTCCATTCTCTCACATAAGTTACCTATTTTCTACTGGGAAAAAAAAAGACGACCACAGCCTGGAGCGCGTGGTGCACACATACAACCCGCCTGGAGCGTGTGGTGCACACACACACACACACAACCCTAACACATGGAATCAGGAGTCCACTTCAAGATCACATAGTGGGTTCCAGGCCAGGCCACGTGAGACCCCGCCTCAAACAAATGACTAAAAAACAATAAAACAAATGAGAAAGATATTATGTTGCCCAAAAGAGTACTTCCTGTAACTGACATCAATTACAACTTCATTTTATGTTTTGATTATTCCTATTGGCCTCTTCACTGCAAGCAACAATTTCTTTGCTACTATCTTCCACATCCCCCCCCCCCCCCCCCCCCCCCCACACACACATACACACACACACCACACGGGGTCACTTTTTTCTATGAGAAATATGGGAATGTATATATGTATATTCATATGTATACACATAAATTCAAAGATGGAAATGAATACCAGACTAAGTACTCAGGCAACTATATATTGATATATATAGTGCTGCTTTATAACAACTACAGTGATTCCAAGTCGTGGGTGGTCACTGCTCATCACCTCAGGCTCCAGCACGAGCACGGTGCATGACTTAATTTCCAAACATTCTCACGGGCTGCCAGCTGCGCTGCAGCTGCCTCACCTGGGAGAGGTTGAAGGTGGCGACAGTGCTGTCGTCATAGAGGAGGATGTTGATGGTGTCCAAGGCCCACGTGCTCTCTGCCAGCAGACCCGACTTAAGGGACATCATCACACGCCACGCCTCGGGAGTAACTAGAAAGGAGAACAGGATGTCAGGAACATTTGCCCCAGAGGAAGAAGTACAGTGTTGGCTGCAGTACAGATGTGAACAAAGCTCGCAGAGTCAGCCATGGACGACCATCTGACTTGAGCTGGAGATGATAACTCTCAGGATACTTTGTTCTTCAGGGTTCTTTTTGCTTTGGGCGTTAAACAGGAGCCCTAAGTGTTGGGGCCGGCCAGCATGCATGGTCCTCATCATCTTGCATGTTTCTTTTGCCACGTGATAAGAGTCTGAAAGGGGGGTTGGGGATTTAGCTCAGTGGTAGAGCGCTTGCCTAGCAAGCACAAGGCCCTGAGTTCAGTCCTCAGCTCCAAAAAAAAAAAAAGAGTCTGAAAGGGTGCACCAGGTTTGCATGTTCGAACCACCCCAACACAGCGGCCTTCTGTCACCTCCTTCGCTCAAAAGGACCCAAGGTGGCATCTTGAGAAGACTGACAAGTTTGTGGAATTAGAAGAAAATGTAATCCTCAACAGTGTAACCTTAGACAAGGGTCTTGGTTTTCCAGAGCGGTCTTCTCCCCTTCTACGGCCCTCCTTCAGAACACGCTGTGGCCGCACACCAGGCACTTGCTTAGTTTTCAGGGTGTGCTGAGCCGAGGGGAGGGAGACGGAAGGCTGCACTCTCTGTTCTTCCTACGCCTGCCACAGAAAGGGCTGAAAGACAGCTGTTATGTGTGCTGAGGATGGGGCTACACAGGGGCCCCCAGTGTCCTGAGTTTGCAGTGGGAGCTCTTCAGGAGGCCTGTAGCGGCCTGGGATGTGACCCCAAGGTGGAGAGGGAACCTGATCTACCCCACTCGCCACAGCTACAAGTGGTGCAGTATGTGTGTGAGTCGGGGGGGGGGGGGGGCGGGGTGGATGTAGGTGTGTCCACCAAAGACATCCTTAGTGTGATTTTTGTTTTACAAGCTTTTAAGGAGGGAAACAAGACTTTTGTCATACAAGGGGTCGGACTTTTGAAAATAAGGAGCATAAATTTCCCTAGGTTGAAGGCAAGCACTGATAGAAACTGAACTCAGAGGTAAAAAACAAAACAAAACAAAACAAAACACCAAAACCAGATACTGGGCTGGAGAGACGGCTCAGCAGTTAAGCACACTTATTGTTCTTGGAGAGGACCAGCGTTGGGGTCCGGCACCCAGATAGAAGCTCACAACCATCTGGAATGCTAATTCTTGGGGATTTAACGCTCTCTTCTGGCTTCTTTGGGCAATGTATGCATTTTGTGCATGCAGGCAAAATATCACATAAAAATAAATACAACTTTAAAAAAGTAGGTATATGTATCTATTTAAACATACAATACACACAAAACATATCTATTTAATTTAACTTTTCTATAAAACTGGGCTCAGTATCTGTACTTCAGCATCTCCCCTACAGCTCCTATATATAAAAGATACCCTATTTTTTCTTACTTTGTACCTGCTTAATGTCCAACAATTGAAAGCATCTTTACTATCATTAATTAAATATCTTTAATTTTCGAATCAGTGCAAATGATTTTAAGCCAAGTGATTCCAAAATCTTTGAAAAAAAAGTTTTTCTTACACAACCATGAGCTATTATTTCCCTTGCTGGGTTAAACGAACTTCAAAATAAATGCAGAAAAGGCTGTGTTTACTCCCAGACATTCCAGACCGCTAATTAGTATTCCCATCATCTCACAGAGGACAGGCGAGCAGCATTAGTATTCAGCTGAGGTTACCTCCTTGGCCTGTATCTGCCAGTGTGGTGTGGATTACGGCAGTTCCATACATCACAGCAGAGAACATTCCACATATCATATCCATCCATCATCTACATAGCATAGCCTGGTTTCTACCTTTCCCCATGGAAACTCATCCTACACTGTCATCAGAGTGGCTGGCCTTCAGTTCCTCGGCCTCACAGTGAGTCTCTTAAGGATTCGTGGCAGCAATGAAGCGGCTTGGCTAAGGTTAAATCTGAAGCCAGCGCACAGCATATGTGGGTCTGTCCCCCAGAGCTCCCGTCTCCCACACAAGCAACCTCTGCACCTAGAAGTATCATCATTTCCATGCAGGCTCTTCTCTGGCCTGTTTCTTATTCAGATGAGTGGCTTCTAATCAACACTTCCATATGTAAATATCCTGATAATTTGTATTATTAAGAATCTCATCCAATTGAATGGATGGAAATTACATCTAAATTAAAGTTCTAGATTGCGAAAAGCAACCCACTTTCAGAACACCCCTTCCAAACTCTTACCAATGTCTTTTGAGGTGATCTTTCGCCTTTGTTTCAGGACGGGCTGGGACGCTTCCACGGAGCCAGGAGGGAAGGTAATCTCCCTTCTGATTGGCGGTGGCTGAGGGGGTGGCCCGGCGACCTGGGATGTGGGGACTGTGGGCATGACCTTCTGCATCTTCATGGCGGGCAGGAAGGGAGACTTGCTTGGAGACATGCGACTCTCCAGGGAGCGCTGGAAGGAGGCAGGGCTGGGTGCCCTGGAGATGTGGTTTGGCAGTGACGGTGGCGTCTGGTAGGATGACTGAGGTGGGCGTGTGATGGGCTGCATGGAGGCCGAAGACGACATGTAAGGCTGGCGCTGGCTGACGTGAGAAGGCCACTGGCTCTCGTGGTTGATCCTCTGATCTGGTACCATCATATCATCTGTACGGTTCATGCCCGGGTAGGGCGGCGCCTGTGCAGGGCCGCCCGGGCCTTGCCTGTTCTGGTAGGGATAAGGCATATCGTTGCGTGTCGCCCACATATTCTGCTGAGGCCCCTCGCTGGAGGATGACTGCATGGGGCCACCCATCATCTGAGGTGGGATTCCATGTGGCTGCATCTGGCCTGGGCCCTGCATCCTCTCTCTGTTGTAGGGGTAGGGATACTGCCCCTGGATGGGCCTCCTGTCCGGGCCAGAGTAAGAGCTTCCATACTGGTTGTACACTTCCTGCTGCTGGCTGCCATACTGCATATTGTACATATCCCCTTCATGGCGCTTGGCTGGAGGCCCGTACATGCCATCCATATGGCGTTTGTAATTCTGAAATTCATATACAGACAAATCATACTGATGTACTCTTAGAGGTATAATCATACACACTCAAATTATGCAAAATAGTTATTACTGGGTAGAATGTTCATTTCAAAATGAATATGGGACGCTCCTACATACTGACAACCACTAACAATTTAGGCTTGGATTTCAGTATTGCTACACACTCTGAGGAGGGCTTCCCAAGTCTGCTTCCATGCATATGAAACTTTCTGCGAGAAAAACAAGGACCCTTTTCCTTGGGCTGCAATACAGGGATAGCACAGCATGGGTGACCACCACAGCAGCGCACGTGGACAGATGGAACCGAGAGGACCCCAGAGGCAAGGTGTTCTGCCTTATAGGAGCATGCTGGAGATCCCAGGGCCACCCTGGGAGGTTCTGGACTAAAGGGACCCCTTAGGCCTCAATAGATACCAATGCCTCTCTGCCAGCAGAGTTCCTCAGGCTGGGCCACCACACCTGATGTCCATATCCTGGCTCCTGCCCAGATGCC